>JARDWC010000435.1:600000-888212 GCA_029032895.1 Troides oblongomaculatus
GCCCGAAACTTACCCAACTGGATACCCGTTCTGGGCGGGAGGCTTCGCCCCGCCGCCGGCGCCCGACCTCTACGCCTCACATATGATGAGGAGATTACGCGACGAAGCGCCGCCGGCGAACGGATCCTTCCTCGAAGGTATCATCAGATCGAGTTTAGAGAGGCCACTGCTCCAGCGATTAACGGAGCCGAGAGCGCCGATGGCCACCAGTGAAGCTCCCAGCTTGCTGCGACGACTAGCCGGGGAGCCAGAGGAGTCTCCGCCGGCGCGACGACCGCGCATAGACAGCTCGGACAGGCAGCTGGCTGCAGAGATGCGCGAGGCTGTCCAGAGACTCAGGGCCGACAAGATGCGCCCGCGGAACGGGACCCCGACGCCGCCGGGCGGGTCGCCGCCGCCGCCGCCGCCGCCGGCCTCCGCCCCGGCCGCGCCGCCCGCGCCGCCCGACCGCGTCTAGAGCCGGCGCGAGCTCGCACCGGACCCCAGGCGGCCAGGCCGTCGCGACGCCCCGATCTCCTCAGTCTTTGTGATAATTATAATAAAGTACATTCCGTTGGCGAGACGCGTCGCAGGCTCGGTGTTGATGTGCCTCCATCGCAGCGCCAGTGCAATAGTTGGAGTTTCCGTGTATACTGTTATAGTGACAATAACTATAGTTTTATCCAACTCGACCGGTTTCCTTTGCGTTTCTTTCCACTTCTCGCTTCACCCCGTAGTACTGACAGCTTCTTCCTCAGCCAGCCCAGCATACCTCACTCCACTCCACTCCACTCCACACACACACACACACACAACACACGGACACACGGACACACAGACACACGATATCACCAAATATCACAATAGTTACCTAAAGTCACAACCAGTTCAACATAACACAGCTTTACTAATGCAATAATCACAATTAAATAGTGTTTAAACCCACGCCGTTTTGGTGACCCGGGATGACGTCACTTGCGACTTCTAGTGCCATCAATCGATGATCCTACTCTTACAATAGATCATGTTTTAGATACTAAACAGTTTCAAACTATTTCAGTTCCTGGATATTCAAAATTTTTTTAGGACGCTTTTTCACTTTGTATTTCAGGTTGCGGAAACCAAAAACCAGTATAAAATAAGTAAACATTGGTTAGATGGCAACACTAATCGTATGGTACTAAAAGCGCAACAGACGGAATGGTTGTCCGAAATTTCTCCCGAAAACCCTCGAAGCCTCGATTTTTGACATTGTTTTTAAGTGAAAAAGACAACCAAAAGTTAATGTTATGAAATCAACTATTTAAATATTTTTAAGTATAATAAAGTTGTAACAAATTAACTATAACGCTAGCTACGAGTGTAACTTTGTCGAGCGGAAGTGCGCGAGCGCAGGTTTTGTGCGCCGTTTTTATAATTAGATAGGTAATATATTGAATTAGCTGTTCGGAGGTGGGTCGGCCGGCGGCCGGCGGCCCGCGCGCTCCGCCCCGGGCCGAAGCGCGGACCGGGCTTCGGTCTTATGTGCAATTATTATTTTGTAAAAAAAAATAGTAATTTTAAACTGTGTCTAAGCTAACACGTGGATTTCCATATTACTAAATGTGATATTTAGGTATTTATAAATGCGGTTTGCTTGTAGACCTCGGGCACCTTCGGCCCCACCGTGGTATGGTATATATACACATATACACATACGTACATACATACATACATACACGTGCGTACGTGCGTCGGTACGCCTAGTGAACTTATATATTTTATGTACTATTATTGTATCTTAAGAAAAATATATTCTTATTTTTCATGGTCCAAGTTTTAAATGTTTTATCGACTATACAAAAAAATATGGATAATCATTATTATATTCTTGTCAACTTTAAAAATTAGCCCAAAAATCTTCAAAAAAAAAATAAACTAAATAAATATCTTCAAATTTGTGAAATTTTTTGGTGTTCAATCGAAAGTATATTATGGAGGTATGAAATTAAAAAAAAGTGTATACGCTCTCCCAAATTAAATTTAGGTGAAAACTATTTGGATATAAAGTTATCATACTTATTTGTAAGTTACGTGTAAATGTGCGCCTCATGAAATTTATGGAAGTCTTTGTATTTGTGTATGTAATTAAAATATATACATTATATTATATACAAGTTGAAATATTATTGTCGTACATTTCTCTTCAGCGGTCACCGGTGTGACGGCAGAGAGCCGGGGTGCTTGCATTCGACATTCCGTCGCACAGTCCCCGGATCGAACTGGCGAACGAGCTGCGTTCCGGTTCGAGGGGCGCTGTAATTAGTGAACATACTTCGCTAACTTGACATCCAAAGCCACGAGCGCAATGTGGTGCAGCGTGTATCATCCTCACGGGCGCTACGTTGTTATGAACTGGCCTGTCGCGTCGTGTTGTTGAATTATAAATTAAAAGCGGAGATACCTCCTGAAATATCATTTGACTTTAATATATCCGAATCGTATACATATCCTATGGCGCAGTGTCCAATGCAAGTACTGAGAAATTAATACGCAAAAGATGAAAAAAAAAAAAACAAATTTTTATATTCGAAAATTTTAAAACTAGTCGATAGCATGTCGCTCGTCACTGCTTTACGTTTCATTATCGATTTCTAGCATTTAATCATTTTACAATAAGATTGTACGTTCATTGATTGCATTTATTATAAATATTATTGCATAACTTCTTTTTTTTTTTAAAAAAAAAAACAAAACAAAATACTTCCAAGTACACCGTCGTGGCCGAACGTTGGGCCCCCCGCCAGACCGCATTTGAAACGTCAAAACGCATTTGAAAATGGAACGTTTCAATCCTCTCCACCGGATACGCAGACGGAGCTGTGTGTTATGCCGGACACTTTGTTGCCAGCTTAAAACGTGAAACAGGAAAATAAAAAATAAAAGGTTATTTTGTATAAGTTTGTACAGATGTAATAGGATGGGACAAATTGCAAAGAGAATTTTAGCTATTAAACATTCCGTTTAGAATGTTACTAGAGTTTTTTTTTTTTTAATTATAATATAAATATTTTTCGCATCGGGAACAAATCATTATGTTGTTTAATCTTATTTTGTAACGTTAGTTAATTTTTAAGTGGCTTTATTTTTTTTTAAATAACCCTCCCGTATATTATATTGATTACAATATTATATTGAGATGTTAACAATGTGATTGTTTTAGTGCGACGCGTTCGCGGGCTCGCGGCCCGATGCAAAATGAGAGTTGCGACTGATACGTAGTAGGAAATTGCCAAGTGCCAAGTGCACTCGGTCGCTCTGTACAAACGGTGTGAGCCGCCTTTACAAGTTTAATGTTATTCACAGTGATCTCCGCGAACTCACGCGAACAGTTCGCGCAGAAGTGCGACAGTCCCTTTACCACCCGCCACCACCGTGTCATTGGCCACCACCACCACTTTCGGACGATCCGACCTTGCGTCACAGCTCCACGAGCGCCCTTCCTATTGAAGAGATCACTGGTTTATTAGTGAATCGTTTTTATTGTATATTGTTCAATCATTTTTCCACATAGTTTTAAGCATTTTAGTTAATATTGTAGAGTAATTTTCATTATTAGGTAGGCGGTAGTAATTCTTTAATATTCTGTTAATTATTTTTTTTTTTTTCATAATTGTAATAAATTTTCCGTAAGGGTTAGGTTAGTCTTGAACGGTCCTCGACTGCTCCAGGAACAAAAAAAAGACAATGAAGGGAAGTTGCATTTTTTTTTATTAATCAATCGTAAAAAACTAAGATTCCACGAGACGTTATGAATGTGTTATAATCTGTATAATCTGTGTGCAATCGTTCGTTTGGAGCACATCGCTATTGAATGTACGAAATGGATTTGTTTTAACGTTACATCCAGCTACAGGAGGCCGCGTAACTGCACATTTAATTAATGAAGCGACCGCAGCGTAACCCCCCCACTTATTGCCTAGTCAAGCTTCCACCAGCGCAGTACTTCAAGTGGCGTGTGCTCTGAAGTCCGCTTCCCGCGCGAAACTGACGCAACTGTCAGTTCGGTGTTGCCGTTCGGTTTTTGAAATGCGACAAGAGCGACAGTTGCGGGGAGCTTCCGGAAGACGTCGCCCGCTCTGTACGAGCATCGCATCGGTAATCACACGTTGTCTGTTTGTGTGGCTGTAACCTTGTATATAACGGTCATCTCGTTAAACGCGTAAGCTCTTATACATTTTACTAAATGTAAGTTTCACCTTTATTGTCGGTACTTGTTTTTCATTATACAAATGTATGTATTTCTAGAAAATTAATTTTTTTTTGTAACGATAATTATTGTACTATTATTACAATAATTTACTTATTATTATTATTATTACTACATTAGAATTATCGTGGACGGGAATAGTGTATACAGAGATGATTTTGTTTTTTTTTTTATTATTATTACTATTGAACCCTGCTAAACTGTAGCAGTTAACGGACTTAACTGTTCGTTTTAAAAATTATGTACAACATGAAGCATTTAATTTTAGACATTTAATATAATGTTATCTTTATGGAAAAAAAAAAAAACTAAACTAGTATGAAATTCGATGAAATATTTTCATGGTGTATTTATTTAAAGAGTATAACGCTTATGTCAAATCACATCACACGCCGGGGAACACGTCTGCCTTTTAAGAGTGTTGCCCGCGCAAAGAAAGAAAAAGTTTAATTTGTGATTGGATAAATTTATTAGGTAATGGACCAATGTATAGACGCTGTTAATTCCTGTAATGAATTAAATCAACGGCTCACGTTTTTTTTTATAATATATAAACTGCTAAAGGAGCTAACAAGATCAAATTATAATATTGTTATTTAATTATTGAGTACAAGTTTTAATGGAATATTTTTTTTTTCAATATACCTTACTCGCCTCTTTATTTTTGTTATTTTGTTCCTTTAGTTTTTATTATTATTATTATTGTCATTGTTTAATTGTCACTACAGATGATTTCGCGTTAATTTTTAGCGATTCAATTTATTTTTTTATATAATAGATAATATATATATTACTCACTTCCTCACTACGGAGAGTGATGATTATAGGTTTTTTTTTTCTTTATCTAATTTACTACTCACATTTGTTGATAAATAGCGGAAGGAAGTTAGGCGGTGGGAAATAATTTGAAAAAAAAAAATGAGTACGGCGATTGGCACAACACTAAATGTATTGAATCTAGTCAAATTTCTAAAGATGATAAAATTTCGGAACGCTAAGCTGATTCGACTGATACGTTTCTGTTTTGATAGGAAAACAAAAAAAAAAGTGAAAAAGTTGAAAATATCGTCCAGAAGGTCGCTAGGCGACTTAAAAAAAAAAGTGTTGATTTGAAATTGTGGAATTGCGGAACTGTACACAACGTACCGTAGAGAACTGTTTCTTACGTATTAACTAATGTAAACTTACGTAGCGACGTTCGAGGTGGGAAAGAATGTTTTTCATATTATGTAATGTCCTTTATCTGTAAGATCTTTATATCTTTACGTTAAATATCTTAACGACGTGGCTGGTTAAGCAGGTGTAAGAATGTGCGAGGATATTTAAAACCTGTATACAATAAATTTCTTTCATTTGTTGAAAATTTCATTTGTTTCATTTACCTACATCTGCACGATCGGATCGACACAAGTTGATACTTTTCTGAAACAACGCTGCAGTCTTATATCTAAATCAGTATACATCATTTAAAATTGACATTATTTTATAAATACGAAATAGCTCAGATTGTGTGCGTTATTAAGATCTTAGAGGAGCGGATTCGATCCCCAATGTGCTTGAGTTTCCGGTTATGGAAGAAATCGAAAGGAAACTGATATGTTCTGAAAAGCTTGTGCTACGTTTCTGTAGCCGGAGGACCTATTTCTGCCGCCAAATAGTAGTATGCAAACATTACTATGTTCCAGTTTGAAGGACGCTGTAGCTAATGTAATTGCTGAGGTATCGAGACAACATCTTATCTCTCAATGCAACGAGCATAATGTGGTGCTATGTGTATTGCTATGGGCTTCATTTACCATCAGGTGAAAGTTCTGCTCATCTCGAAGCTTAAATGAATGAAACATGACTACTGAAAAAAAAGCACTAATTATATTGTATTCACGGCAAAACCCTATACACATTTGATATAGTAGAATATATTTACTCTCCTCCCCTGATTCCCTCACTAATTTAGTAATTGTTCACAGGCGTGAGTGATGAGTAAAATTGGACCTGATCATAGTCTAGCAGCTGTCTTGGTAGAGCAAGACCTAAACCAAATGAGAAAGACTAAACGAATAAAAATTAAATTTTGCTCTGAAATGATGAATTAAAATATTTATCATAACTTGAACATGTACTTTACTTCCGGTAACAAACTGTTTAATATATTATAAGGGTGAATAGGCAAGACCAATACCAAGAAAGTCCAAGTCTTGGTCTTATTCTTGCTTTGTTCATCACTAAGTGGCGACAAGTTATCTTATAACTTACCTTTATTAAGTTGTAATTAACAGATTAATAGCTTACTAAAATATTTTAATTAAGTAAAGTAAAAACCACCGCTGCGCCTATTGCAGCCGACAAACAGAAGCGTCCAAACATTACTATGTTCAGATTCGAAGGGCGCTGTAGCTAGTGTAATTACTGGGGTAATGAGACTACCTTTCATGGCTTAAAGCGACTTGCACAATATGGAGCTGTTTATATATATATACAACGTAACTAGAATTACGTTTTTATGGTAATTTCAGGTGAACGTCTCGCTCGTCTTATCGCTTTGTAGATTAAAAAAAATATATGTTTACACTTACACATGTATAGTAAATAATTAAATATTGTATGTCAATCATAACAAGCACAATCGCCGTTCAATGATAGTGTTCAAACGATAAGCGGAATAACAATTGGCCGCAATTGTCGTTGAACCGAATTTTCCTTTGCGGATTAAAAAAAAAAAAAAAGCGGCAGCGATAATGTGACAGTCCTCATCTGCCAAATGGCATCGCCTCTTGCCATTCAGCCACATTCATTGAAATAATCAACAATGACTTGAAAAGCGTTTATTCGGAACGGCTCGAGCGCTGGAGGCATTATTGCGGAGAGCCACAAATTACGTGAACCCGCAAACGAGTTCAATTTCGAAATTTCATTTCGTTTTTTTTTTTTTTCTTCCTACATTGACATCGTTGTCACGGCACTTGGCCTCAAGGTCAAGGGTTTAAAAAAAAAATTTATGAAAAGGCCAAAACGACGTTGATAATAACTTCGCATGCACGGGCTAAATATGAACGGAACCGGTTCCCGGCGGCTACAATTTTGCGAATATCCCTCCTCACCCTCACTCCGACGCGAAACATTCCTCCCACGACAATTACTATAGCATTAATTGCAATACTTATTTTTTATTATTGCCATAAATATTAACTTATCTCTTTGTGATACACACGGACTTGATAATTGTTATTGTGAAATAAGGGTGCGCTCTTAAATCATTCACAATAGTATATACGTACATATAACTAATAACTTTTACACTTAGTAAATCGTTCTCTAAGGGAGTACTGATCAGGGGTCAACAACCTTTTTTATCCTAGTGTCAGGTCTTTGTTGTTAGACACCGTCTAGATACCACCGCAATAGCTATTGCAGCCGACAGACAGTACTGTGCGAACATTACTGTCTTCCAGTTTGAATGGTGCTGTAGCTAGTGAATTTACTAGGGTAACGATACTTAATATCATATTGTCTTAAAGAGTAGTAGGAATCCATGGTATAATATCCTAACTTACGCCATTTTATGGACGGACGTATCACTTACCATCAGATGAACGTCTCGCTGCTCTCATCGCTTCGTAGTATAAAAAAAAAATTCGATACTTTAGTTTTAATATTCTTTAAAAGAAACAAACATTATACAATTTACATATAAATAAATTGTTTATATCAATTTATAGCGATTTACGTAAACATATACGATGATAAGAAAACGTCGCGCTATACAAATACGTATAGGACGGTGGAGCGAAGTTGATTGTCTTGTTACAGTGTAACAAACAGACAAACATTGAAATACAAGCGTTGCACGAAACTGGAATATCTTATAATTTCATTTATTATAAGTATCTTTAATTGTTAAGTTAATTATTAATATTTCTTTGGGAAGTAAAGACAAATCACAAACTTAAAAAGTCATGAATTTAAAAATAGCTACATACCTTATTATAACTTAATGAAACAGATATATTTATATATAATTGTATCTATAAATACTTCTCTTTATAATTTTATATATATATATATATATATATATATATATAAAAGTGACGAGACGAGAAAAGTGAAAAAAAAAGCGAGAGAGGTGTTCCAGGATGGTAGAAGGTGGAGAGAGTTGGTCTCTACCCACCCCACTGGGAACGAGGCGTGATATATATGTATGTATGTACGAGACGAGCGGGACGTTCACCTAATAGTAAGTGATACGCCCGCCTATAACAAAAAAGCGCTAGTTACAATGTATATATATCGCGCTCGTCGCGTCAGATATGAGATTTGAAGTCTCGTTACGGCAGTAATTTCACTAGCTACAGCGCCCTTCAAACCGGCACACAGTAACGTTTGCGAACTAATGTTCGTCAGCTGTAATAGACACAGCAGTGATACCCCCACGGTCTTCAGCAGTAGAGACCTATCAGTAAACATTACAAAAATTTTAACAGGTTCTAAAAATAAATCATACAATCTACAATTTTTTTTTTATTAAACGTATCTCAAAAACAGAACTCAACACTTTATATACAAGGGCGGAAATCGGTAGTCGTATTAATATATAACAAGGTTATTAATAGTAATTCATTTATAAATAGTATGGAACTGTTGCAACGTTACGTCAATAACGCGAGATAAGCAAAAACAAAGGAGCGCCGAGTTGGAGGACCTGAAACGAATTGCAAAGAGAAAAAAAAACAACAACAACCGTCGGTGGAATCGTGCGCGGGCGCCGAAGTTAACCGAAAACGGCCGAACCGACGGCCAAAAGAGTTACCATGACCTTACTCTGTTGCTCTTGACTTGCGCGCGCGCATGGCTGTGTGCGTGCGGCGCGCAATTCGGGTACTTTGGTTGCTTGTCGGTTTTTTTGTGTGTAAATGCACTCGACATAGAGTAACCAGCGCAGAGACAGGAACAATACCATCTCCTCAAGCACCTCGAGATTACTAGGGGAGGAAGACACGGCCTAATGCAGATCTGAATTTTACACTGTGTTAATAGATCGAAGTTATTTTTTTCAACAAAGCGACGAGACGAGTGGAAAGTTCACCTGATGGTAAGTGATACGAGGATGGAACACACTGCACCACATTGCGCCCGTCGCCTTGAGATAGGATGTTAAGTCTCGCTACCCCAGTAATGAGGTGTTAGGACATAAGAACACACGGGACCAAACCCAACCCCACCCCACTCTTGGTGCGCCTGCTAACCAACAAACGAGGCTCTGGCTCCCACCAACCCGCGTTGATCTAATGTGGTGGGAAATAGCCCAAACTCCCCATATAAACCCCTACAAAAGAAGGTCACAGGAAACAGCTAGATGCAGGCAGCGCAGGATTGACCAATGTAGGGAACTTTGGGGGAGGCCTGTGTCCAACAGTGGACATCTATCGTCGGATGACGACGACCCTCGTAATTTCAACTCCTTTCAAACAACACACAACTGTTTGGCAGCAGAAGTAGGAGCTGCGATGGTACTTACCTAGACTCTCTCCGGCAATAGAGATGTATCATCAGTAAGCTTTTACCATCGCTACCATCTTCTTAAGCATCTCGAGATTATTCGGCGAGGAAGATCTAACGCAGCTCGTAATTTCACACAGTGTTATAAGATCTGGAGTCAGAACCGGAACACAGCAACCCCCCATTTAAAATTTAAGTATAGTATATTAACTAACGGATCCAAAATCATCCACTAAACTTACTCCACAGCATGTGACCTCCGTATCTATACAGGGACCTCTAAGAATAACCTAATAGAGGAGCCACTTAACTACGGAGGGTCTTACTAATATGCAGTCATTTCCGTTATACAATTAAAGAACATAATAAAATTTGTATCACATCCAAATATAAGTAAATTACTGCTTAAATAATTACTTATTATAGAAAAAAAAACATATATTGCACTGAAGGAAACGGTAGCAAAAACCAGAGGGTCTTTGCTAATGTTCCTCTCCAACTAATTTCATTAGTAATTTGCTACTAAAGCCTTATTACTGACTTACGGTTGTCAACACAGATATCTTTACCTTATTTGAAAGTAGCTCATACAATATTGATTATCAAATACTATCAATCTCTCAAAGGAAAATGGAGAGAAGCGCGTAGAGAATATTATCAGCAATCCAAGAAACTCGTCTCTCTTTAGTATCTTCTTCTCTTCACATCTGTAGTGAAGAGCAAAGCAGTACCAATACCAAGACTTGGATAATATTTAGCCTTGATCTTCTCTATTCAGTATTGTTTCTGATCTTCCATATTTAGTCTTATAGGATATTAAATGTTTTGTTTCCGGAAATAAAGCACATATTCAAGTTACGATAAATATTTTAACTCTTCATCTATTTTTTTCTTAACTCTTGCACATTTGGTATTGGTGTAGCATAATAGGTCATTCATGGTTTTAGTATGGTCTTGTTCACTCGGTCTTAATCTTGCTTTTAAAAAAAAACAACTTAAATACTAGAGAGAATAATATAAAGCAATGAAGATAGAAGAAAAGATGGTAGGACATATTGACTGAAAGATGAGGATCGGATGGTATTACTCGTGGTAGATCTCTGTTACCGGATACTGTTTATGTGAGTACCACCGCAGAGCTTGTTTCGTCCGCCAAACAGTAGTGTGCAAATATTACCGTGTTCCAATTTGAAGGGCGCTGTAGCTAGTGTAATACTAACATTGTAATTACTGGAGTAACGAGACTCAACATCTTATGTCTCTAGGCGACGAACAATATGCGGGCGTGAATGTACTATCTTAACTATCGCCACGTTGTTATGGGCAAAAGTATCACTTACCATCAGGTGAACGTCCCGCTCGTATCAAAGCCTAATTAAAAAAAAAAAAGTGTTTTGTTTTCGACAGTCGGATTGGTAATCATCAGATGAACGTCTCGCTCGCCTCATCGTTTTGTTGAATAAAAAAATAATTTTTTTGGAAGGTTAAGGAGAATTTTAGTAACGTTGGCAACACTTTTGTTTGTTTAATGGAGTCACGTTTAGTCTTTGGCGCGCAATTCGGATACTTTTCTGTCGGCGGCGCGACCGCAGCGCCGCGCGCGCCTGTGTGCGTGCGTATATTTTTCGCCGCGTGCAGTTTGGGCATTGCCCTCCGCGGGCACAATAGCACTGACCTTGGACAACGCAGCTGCGTACGTACAGACCTTTACATTTAGAGCTACCAAATGCAACTAGCAACAACAACAATCAGTGATGCTACTTGATTATTTTATAACCCAAGCAAATTCTAACCACTCAGCCTCTGATACTGTTTCGTTCATCAACTGTTTATACATAGAGAAATGCTTTTATTTTATTAACAACGGAGAATGTAACAGATATAAAAAACGAAACATGTAGTAAGATATATTTTCAGATGTTTCTTTCTTTTTTTTCTTAGATCCTCTTAAATATTTTCTCTTTATGAATGTATTATTTTTTTAAAAATATTTATTATGAACACAAAAAATTACCCTACAGTTTAATTATTTACTAAAATATTATTTTTAAGCGCCTTACTTTTTGAAGTAGATAGTCATTTATATTTGCAGACAGTCTTCAAGTAAGACCTAAAAACCAATCCTAGATTATTTTTTTAATTCACATAAGTTTGTATAACAAAAGCCGTAATCGCCTCCCATAGAAATTAGAATTCCCATAAAAAAAAAAAGGAAAAATTCCTGTTTTGCATATCGCAATATAAGACGTGGTCCTTTTTAAGAATGGGGGTAAAAAGGAACACGGGTCGTTCGCCACCATATGGCCCTAATGCGGATTGGTGGAAGTGGGTGAAGGACCAGCCTACCGTCAATATTCGGACCGCCCATTAGATCCTTTCTTTGGGTAGTTTCTTAACCGTATTATTATTCACAACGTAGCCTCATCCGGTTTCCTTTGGAACCGAAACGTTTGTCTACAGCGGTTGTTTGAAATAAAAAAAAAACACCTTTACGCAATTTTATTATAAACATGCAATTACTTATACATAACTTAAAAATATACTAATGATTTATATAGAGAAGATAAAGGTTTCTTTTTCAAATTCAAACAAAACTTTGATAGATAAGTTAAACTAATTTGTATTTAAAGATCTAGACTTTTGGCTATTCATTGAAGATTATTATATTTTTTAAATATAAAACAATATATATATAAACATAGTAGTAACTTAAGTTTATTTATCCACAATTGAGTAATAACTATTATTAACAGCTCTGCTATAATTTTAGTGGTGGAGTCTTACCGGTTGTAGATTGTCTACATCACCCGTTTCCCCATCCGTAAGATGTGTTAATACTATCTAGAATTGATGTGAACATTGCTATAGCTAGGGTATTAACAAAAATCGTCTTGTTTTCAGAGGACCAGTGCAATGTCTTACTGTATAAAGCACGTAATGTTAAATACCTTACAAGTGAGTGTAGAAGATAAGCGGCGACCAAGTATACACTGTTTGTGGCGATGGTTATTAAAGTAATGTGAATGAAGTTTAGGGCCAATAAATACTGAGAAGCAATTATAGCAAAATAAATAGGTTCATACATACATACATATATATCACGCCTCGTTCCCAGTGGGGTAGGCAGAGACCACTTTTCATAGGTTCAATGGTATAAAAACCCATTAAACTCAATAGCATATTCATGCAGAAGAAATATGGTAGCTTCTGCTACCCTTTAACAGGATCATTTAAATCAGGTCTAATATTTAAAAAAAAATATCCTGAGTACTTTTCATCATTTCTTGGGCCCTTTTCTAAAACCTTATTACATTTAGTTTCTCCTGTATTACATAAATATTTAAGGAAACCAATGTCCAGCAGTGTACGTCTATCGGTTGAGAGTGATGAATATTTTTGATATCGGTATGTAGAAACATTAGACATTTAACTATTTATGAGACGTCAGAGGGTTGCAAAATATTAGTAATAAATAGCATTGAATACTAACAACGCCATCTATTGTTCAGTGTGGAAACTAAAAGTTATAACCTTGTACATGTTTTTGTTTTAAAATAATATTTATTGTACTTTGTACTAATTAAATCAACGCAAAAGTGGTTAAACAATACAATTCAAGGTTTGTCGGAATAATTAAAATAAGTAGTTAACAAAAAAGTAATACATTCCTTCATAAATATCTTACATCATATAATTAATGGGAAATAAATAACTCTGACTTAACACGCGTTGTAGTCCTTCTTTATATGCAAATATGCAGTAAGGCCATCTGTTCTGCTTACTCTTGAGCGCATTACAGTGTCATTCAAGAGTTATAAGGGTATTTCAGTCCTTTATTAGGTGAAACTGTCGGGGAAGGTATTATTCTAAGAGATCTTTTGTTGATCGTACCAAAGTATCTTTAGTACAATCAATTATAGTCGTATGTATAATAAATAAGAAGTTCGAATTAACATTGTTGTGGTCGGTGGTTAGTGTTTACTTACATTCAGGTCAACATCTTATTCCTTCTTCTTCTTCTACTTCTACTTCGACGAATAAAAAAGTATTACATTAGAATTGTCTACAAATAACTTATTTATATCTACAAACATTTCTCCATCATCATCCTTTGTATCTAAAGAATAGTTTCACTTTTTCTTTTGTTTATATTAGACTCTCGATGCTATTTTCGTAACACGAGAGATAAACAAAGCACTTCTTGGTAAACTGAACTGAGTATTTTACTTAAAACTTTAATCGACAACTAGCTTTTTCGTTAAATTTTTACCCTTAGAACAAATACTAAGTATAACTTAAAAAAACTTACGAATAAAATGCACAGCAATAAAATTTGTGTTTTTTTTTTTGTATTTTATATCATTTCTAAATAAATGTGATATTTTATGTTTAATTTTTTTTTTGTTAAGTCATATATATGTATAATAATGAGTATACTTACTCCAAAACAATACTTTTTCTATACATTTCACTCGTCATTTATACAATATAAAACAGGACAAATTACACCATGATGCTAATAGAGGTTATTCAACGGATCCATAAAAGCTCTTTTATTACTTATCTCTATTATAAAAAAAACAACAATACCCTACAACGGCTCATCTATACAATACGAGGAATCATCAATAAATGGCTGACTCTATACAAATGAAATAAGACGACTCGTTTCCCACCAACGTCTTAGGCCATTCGATAAATAAACTAAAGACAGTTCCCCCTTTTCTAACCATTTTATATACATAATTAACATTAGCAAAAACAATACACTCATTTACAATATTACGTTATTAAAAGAGCAATGTTTTAATGGAAAAAAAAATGTGGCAGCATTACTTGTTACTTGATGACGTTATTTCCTTTTGTGAAGAACGCGGAAGTGGCTTTTGTTTCAAGAGTTTTTACACTCCGTTCAACTTCGCCCTGAAGATTGTTAAAAAGAAATGATTGAAGTTTTATCTTACGACTTGAGTTTAAGTCTTCTTTCATACAATTTGTGCGACGCCAGGTTTTACTCAAGTTACAAATGTTTATTTTTAGTTTATTTGTTAACTTATGTTAGCCCATGTTTTTGGTTGGAACCTGATAAATCTGCTTAATATTGTAACTAATCTGCTTAAATTGTACCAGAACGTATATATCAATCGAGATACTCTCTCAACATTTCAGTAATCTTTGCAAGGAACGTCAGTTACACGAATTTTTTTTGTATATATAATGTTAATTTCGCTACGCTCTAAGTCTCAAAACACCTGCGGTTGACAGGAAGAGAAAAATTTGACTCCATCCTTCGTGACCTAGTTTTAAGATTTACAAAGAAAAATAAATTAATATCTCTTTCAGTATCTTCAAACTTGAATACAAGTTTTTATAACACTAGATGGCCATTGGTAATAGAAACATGCTTCTACTATTAACATAAATTATATTCTAATCAGTACTTATTCGTCCGTAAGACACGTAAAGTTTTGTTGAACTATTATTATTTTATTATATTATATTAATTATATTACTATGAAAATTTACATTTATTTCAAAGAACGGATAGTCGTTAGTGATTAATATTTAACTGCAACTTTATTGTAACATCTACAGGGGAAACAATAAATTTGATCGTTTGTATAGGTTCGTTAGTTTATAATAAGTCGCGGAAGTGTAAAAAAAATATAGCTGAATATAGGCGCATTTTAATAACTGCCTACATCGATCAATTAATATATATGCCGCATCTACATATATATAATACTTAATAAAAATTAACAGATATTTCAGAAAATTAATACTTTTCTAGTGTGTTGTAAAAAGAATAATTGATAAAACGTTGTGTTCACCTACTAATAATAATTAATAATTATTGATATTAATTTCATATTTTTTAAACACTTTCTTTTAATATGCTGTTGTTTCTTTTTTCATTTTTTTGTTATTTGCTTTTTCACTTTCATTTATCATTATATTAACACAGTGCCATCTACAACTTTGTAGATACAACAACGAAATAAATAAAAAGGTAAACTTTTAAATATGATTATGATATATAATTATATAGGTGAAGTAATGCACATGAAATAGATTATAAAAAACTAGAAATAAAAAAAAATGCCACATAATGCGATGGTCGAGTACAAAACTATAAGGTTAATAAATATTTGTTAAATTTATTTTGTAACTTAAAAAATAACTTAGTAAGTATCACATAAACTCATTTTAAATAGTAATTCAATATTTTTATATCAAAGTGCATCTATAAATTTTGAACGCAGTTCTATCCAATTTTATAATGGACAATTAAGGAACGTCAAGTTCTATTTGACATATAAAACATTACCTGTTTTTTAGGGAAATACTGAAACCTAAATATTATAAATATAATTTAGGTACGAATAAAATAAACACATTTTTTTATATTATTACATAAAACTGTTAGGAATTTAAAATAATCATTACTTGATTTTGAAAAATTTTACATTTTTAAAACTTTGAAACACATTTAGTAAAAATATTAATGAATGTATAGATATATAAATAATTTCATAAATGTTCAAGTACACTGAAATTAGTGTATAACGAACTTTGATGGCTAGAGATATTGATAGTTAATTTTAAAATTTCATATGACAACACTAAATTTAGTACCGTACGGAAACTACACGACGCACGATTGCTTTTAACGTCCGCGATAAGCTAACAAAATTCGTTGAAAATGCATACATCAAAATGGTAGAATCCCTGCAAATGTTCTTATTCCTCTTCAAATCTAAGTACAGACGAAAATACTCATGGTTCTCGCCGTTCTTGTGTTCAGTTCTCATAGTGTTATTGTTTTGTCATGATGTTCTGTCTAGGTGTAGCGAACATAACTGTATAAACGGTGAGTGTAAGAACGAAACCTGTGTTTGCTTCGAGGGTTGGCAGGGTCCAGAATGTCAACATTGCGGTGGAAAAATAAAGTAAGTACACATTACTCTGTATCTACGAAAAATTCACTCACATCAGTTCACTGACCTATATGACAGAAGGCATGTCCATGTAGATTCTGCATGAAAGCCAATGACGGATTATCCAATTACCTTCTTTGGCTTCTCGGCTTCCTCTCGAGATCGCTTGTGAAGGTCGTGTCAACTTAGTATTCTGTTTTGTTCAGTAGTGTTTTTATATTTTTAACGATACAAAATTAACGATGTTTTATGTTCAGTAATTCATAAATAAGATTTTAATGTTATAAAAAAAACCTCAATTAAGTGTTGTATGAATAGCAAGTAGTTACGTTTTACTATATTAAAAAAAAAATAATGTTGCTTCTTGAAAACATACTCTTGGCTGACCTTTTATGGCAGTTTTGACTTGACATTTAAATGTTTTTACACTACAGATCTTCTTTTTCAACATTAATAAGATTACATTACTATGATTTTTATCTGATAATTTTAGTTTCTATCAATATACTTTAGATTTTTCAAAATAAATAAAAATTAAAAAATAAAATCAAATAATGAGTACAGTGGCATTACTTTTGAGTCTAAATAACAATACCACACCCTTGTTTACTTCTACTGATTTTTCTAAGCTAATGGTAGTTTTTAGCTTAAGAACATAAAAAAATTGTTACAAGGTTTTGTTTCTTTTAAAAAAGAACATGCCAACAAATCCTTCTAAATTTTTGTTAGATGGATATTACTAATTATGATTAAAAGTCATTGTACAAACTAAATTTACTTAACCTTTAAGCTGTGGATAATTATTCATAAATGTGTTTGTTTAAATGCACCTGTTTTATTAACAAAATTTTGAAGTAACCACTGAAATCAGCTACTCGTAGCACATACCCAGCTTATTCATCAAGTCATCGACAATAGCCATACATCATGAAAATTGGCTCCATTGTGTATTCATAACGGCTGAATCTCACAAAAATTCAGCTCAATTGTCTTTTAATGACATTAGTAATTAAAAGGTTAATGAAGAAATTATAGTTTGATTTCTTATATGAGATATAATCTTCCTTGAAGATTACAATTTTCTGTTAAATAAGTTGAGTGTTGCTCTGCTCATATAAGTTTCATTGTTATTGTTTGTTATTAAATATCATTACAAATAACTCTGGTTTTAGATCCATACTTATTAAGAAACTAATGGGATTTCTTCAATTATGTATTTATTAAATAAGAAGAGTATATTATCCTCTACCAAGTTTTAATAGAAGTTCTATTTTGTGGTGTCCACTTTTTATCAACAATAAGTTAATCTTTGTGTTATATTGAATGAAGTTGAGTCACAATGAGATAGAAGATGTTTATAGTGACATCTTGATTGCTGATATGGATTACAAGGATAGTGGCTAATAATGAATTACAGAGCATAAGTAGATATTACAGTTTTATTAGGACTGTATAAATATTAATTATTATTAATTAGTGGTGGTATTACAGGACCTATATGATGATGAATCAGTGGTATAATACTTTCTATTGAAGCGACTAACATAATACAGATAAATAATTTTTTCCTACAGTGGAGCTGATATAAAATCTTCAAAAACAATATATAATGAGCAGGTTATGTATCACTTTCCATTATGTAAATGTATTACTTTGTCAAAAGACATTGCAGAGAGCCATGTTCGGTGTTTTTATGCACTATCAAATAAGAAATGTGATAACCTGCAGAAGAACTAAGGTTACTGGCATAGCCCAAAAGATTTCTAGAGTTAAGTGGCACTGTACAAGGCTCATTGTACGAAGGATTGATGGTGGATGGGGCAGTGATGTTCTCGACTAGAGGCCAAGTACCAGTGTATTTAGTGTTGGGAAGCGCCCCACAAGGTTGACAGACAATTTGGTGAACGTTGCGGCAAGTCGCTGGATGCAGGCAATGTTGGACCAATTGATTTGGAGATCTTTGGGAGAGACCTATGTCTAGCAGTGATGTCTATTGGCTTTTGATGTTGATTACTTTTTCATTGTGTAATAAATAAAAAAATATGTGATGTGCTGTTAAAATTTTTACAAAATAAGTATCTTTATTTTAATAGGCATGAAACTTTGATAGTTCAATGATCTGTAAGAGGCATTAATTTAAGACTGTTCTATTTATCACCTGATCAATTAGTTATAATTTGATTGAATATCATGAAGTTCATTGTATCTGCTAGCTATAGCAACAATCATAAGGTGAATTGTGTACTACTTGTCGCCAAACCTGATATACTTAATTACATGTTGTCATCGCATATAAAGTTCATGAGCAAACCTGTTTCTAGTTGGAATCCTCATAATGTTGTAGAAGAATTTTAATCAAGTTTTTACATTTAATTTGAATACTAATGAATATTTGGATGAAACAAGGATATGTTTTTTTATTCAAATAAGTGAGGAGACCAGTGGAATATTCACCTGATAGTAAGTGATATGTCTGCCCATAATAATATGGCCCTATCTAGTATGAAGTGTACTGAACCATATTGTGCTTCTCGCCTGAGATATAAGATGTTGAATCTCATTACCCCAATAATTATACTAGTTGCAGCACCCTTCAAACTGGAACACAGTAATCTTTGCACACTACCATTTGAAGGCAGAAATAGGTGCTGCAGTGATGTTCAGCAACAGAGATATACTGTCAGTACTAAAATCAAAATTTTTCTAGTAAATTACTATATAGCATTAGTACTGATGGTTTAAGGTGTAAGATGTTCAAATACTATTACCTCAGTAATATCACAATACAGCAATAATCTAACTCTAATACAGTTAGTTATGTTTGCATACTTCTGTTTGGTAGCAGAAATAGATGTTCTAGCTGTATCTACCTATTTTTTTTATAGGAGGAGAAAAGTTTAATAGATACACTGCTTCTTTAGGGAAAGGAAGGTTATATGGCATTTGTACCTAATAATACTTTCTCAGTGGTCAGCCTCAATGCATTGTAAGGGCTCTCTGTATATTCTTTGGAACACTGGTGCCTACATGTACTATGTCTAAGCACATCCTAACGAGGGCTCTTCCCAACACCATTACTATGCTATGATACAAACATTGTTATTTCATGTTTGTCATTGACTCTAGATCACAGTGAGCTGAAAGCCCCTAATATGTCAAATCCATGACGTCAAAAACATTTCCAGTTACTTTCTAAAAAAAAAGACAATCTTATTATTTACTGCAGGAAACGGGAAAGTATACAAATAGCTTATTAGTTTATGTGTATGTGTGTGTGTTGAGTTGTGAAGTTTCACAACTTTAACAAACCTGATGCAGATAACATACTCAAAAAAAAGACCATGACTCAACTGATTATAACTTCATTCAATAGTTATTTTAGTTTTAACAAAAACATTTTATATAACGTGAATTATCAGTGAGTATCTGCATGTTAAAAGGGTATTTATTTCATTGTCACTGTGTGGCATTATTGTGGCCTTTTGTAATTCATTCGTGATATATGATTGAATTAGGAAGGAATTTATTTCTCATGGCCATTGCAACGGACAATATTTTTAAATGGATTAAATAGAAATATACTTTAGTAGCTCGCTGGCTTACTGGTTAGAGCGTGCGGCTTTTATTCCGAAGGTCGCGGGTTCAAACCTCGGCATGTACCAATGACTGAATATTTAAGTTATGTACATTTGTGAACTTTAGTTACAACAGCGAGATACAAAAACGGTGAAGGAAAACATCGTGAGGAAACCCGCACACTGATATCATCTTTGTGTGTGGCGGTCCCAATAAAGTGGCAACAGGCTCGCCCCCTGTTACATGGGACTTAATCTGACCACATCTGGCGAAACGTGGGTGGTTTATTCACCTCTGCCTACCCTTACTGGGAAAAAGGCGTGACTATATAAAAAAAAAAAAAAAAAATTTACTTTAAACACAATAAATCTATATGGCCATATGTAAACATTGTCTTAGTAATAATCAGAAGAGATGCCCAATAAACTGGGATAGAAAAGTATCATACGGTTTAGTTACTATAATCCATCACCAACATCATTACAGCCTATTGATATCCTAGACACAGGCTTGCCGGAATGAACAAAATTCCACACTCACAATTGGCATGCCGATTAGCGAGCATGGTATGTCAGTAAAGGTTACAGGAACAGAATTGTCCATAAAGTGGTTCCCAGTTACTACTTATCTTGAGCCTTAAAATAACGGCCACAATGTTGTGCAATTGGAACTTGTTACAAGCACTTCATTATTATATCAGTTGCTAGCTATATAAAAGAACTGTTTCCATGACCAGTTAAACAAATTATTAGTACCATGAGATGTGAATGATATTCATCTGTAGTCTCACAAATATTCATTGTTATATATAATATAATACATGGATTATTTTATTATATAGACTTAGTGTGAATGGTCTGTTAGGAGGAGGTTCTTGTGAAAATCGCAGGATGCTGTTGCAAGACGGTAGCATGCAACCGATTGATTTAGACATCTTAAGGAGATACCAGCAGTGTATGTCCATTTGTTAATGATATTGATATACAAATTAGTATTATTTAGTTTAGAAGTTGTATTTAGTTTGCTACTAGTAGCAAACATAAGAACAGGTGATATGAACCTCTCTAGAGAGAAAACACATTATTCTATGTCTGGACTATAAATAGGTACATAAATATATAACCAGTTCGTGTGCGCCAGTAAAGCCGCAGTTTAAACACGCGAGGCAATCTAAAAATTGATCAATATAGCTTCATGAATTCACCGTTATAACTATAATTATAATATAATGATTTAGATAAATACCTCTCGCATTACATTTAACATGCACTGAAATATGAACATGATGCATCATATGTTTTTGTGATAACATAGATTTCAGAAGTGGGCAGTAAGTTTGAATTAAAAAAAAACCAATAGTGTACTTTTACTAGTTTTAAGGATGATTTTGAAAGTTGCTCCAGTGACAGAGAAATTTAGTGGTGAGAAGTTAGCTTGGTAGGGGCATATTATGCTGAGGGATGAAGGACATGTAACAAAGAAAGTAATGAGAATAAATGTGGGTGGTTATAAGGGTAAAGGAAGATCGAAGACAGTTTCGATGAATTGTTTGAAAGATGACATATGTAAGAAGAGTGTGAATTCAGATATGATAGCTGATAGAGAGATATGGAAGAGAAGTACATACTGTGCGGACCCCACATAGCTGTGAAAGGACTGGAGGAAGATGGAGGGATAGATTTTGTATTTATGAATTTTTTTTCTTTTATAGACTAAATTCCCCGACTGGTGTGATCACGGACGGCCCAGGGAACTACAGCGTGAGCACCGCTTGTTCGTGGCTGATATCTCCGCCCCGGCTAGGGCCTACGCCTCCGCCGTTGCGCGTGCGCCTCGAGAGCTTCGCCACCGAGTGCGGCTGGGACCACCTCTACGTTTACGACGGGGACAGCGTGAGAGCGGAGAGGTTACTCGCGGTGTTCAGGTGATAAATATATTTTCCAGCCTTCGATGATCGAAAGAATAAGGTGATATGGTTAAAGTAAAACGGTTGAAATCTGCCTGGTAAAGTTTTCGGCAGAGCCTATATATATCGCCTAGTAGTATTTTAAAAATGTTAAGTTATCGATGGTAGTGGATGCTGGAGATGGTTCGGAACTACCTCAGCATATATTATGTCTCCCAACAGCACTGTAAATATTACGGAATTCCTATATGAAGGATATTGTATCGATCAAGTTATATTACTATATCAAACGTAAGACGTTAAAAAGTTTGTTTTGTTCACTCGCAGCGGTGTGCTGGATGACGGGGACTTTGGCTGGACACGGCAGGTGATCGCGCGCTCCGGAAGCGTGCTGCTGCATTTCTTCTCTGACGACGCGTACGCGATGGAGGGCTTCAATGTGACGTACGCCGCGTACTCTTGCCCGTCGGACGACCACCGCACCAACTGCTCCAGTTAGTGGACAACGTTAAAAAAATAATTTCACATGATAATTTGTCATGAACAAAATTTATTTGACAAATGATATATTTAAATTAAATGAGGTTCCACAACGAAGTGTTAAAATTGATTAATGCCTTGTAGATCACGGTGAATGCGAGGATGGTGTATGCAAATGTCAACAAGATTGGGTCGGTATGGCATGTGACCAGCCTCTATGCCCGGGTGAGATCACAACCTTAAATTACTTGTGACTAAAGCAAGGGATGGTCTCTTATCATC
Organism: Troides oblongomaculatus; assembly: GCA_029032895.1. Taxonomy (NCBI): domain Eukaryota; kingdom Metazoa; phylum Arthropoda; class Insecta; order Lepidoptera; family Papilionidae; genus Troides; species Troides oblongomaculatus. Next base: position 622,904 of record JARDWC010000435.1, read on the forward strand.
ACCGACATCATTATTTTTCCTATCCTTATTTCTACTTTAATTACGAAGATATTTTGAAAATATTGTCCTCTCTATTGCATGTTATGTTGCCACAGCTTTTACATGACATTTAGAAAAAAAAATTAAGTTATAAGTCCCTGGCAACACGTACCACCAAGACCATGGTCCTCGTCCATTGAAGGATTTTGAGATACGGAGTAACAATATAACATTTTGTTTAGAGGAATGCAACGCGCCATACGGTGCGGGCGAGTGCACGCCGGCGGGCTGCGAATGCGTGACGTCACGCGCTGGCGAATCGTGCGCACGTGACGCCGCCCAGGCCGGTTGGAGCTGGCGATGGCGAGAGCCGGGCGACGGGCACCCGTCTCGCCCTGCGCCTGCGCATCGCCCGCCCGCCGTCGCAGCGCACAGCCTGCTCGCCGCCGGGCCCGACCTGCTCCGCGTTGGCGGGGAGACCTTCTCGCAAGCCGAATTTATGTACAGGTAATTTTTAAGAAATAAATAAAAATTGTATTTTGAAACCTCATTCACGCTTGTGGTAAGTGAGTGTGTTTACCTCACACTACATTGTTATAAGAATTTTGTAAAAAAAATGTATAGCTGTTTTAAAATTATCACTTATTTTTAATTCTACTCTATTTATTTATTTTCCTTAAATATGACGATATATTCATTATGTTAACATTGTTAACCATAATTTACTTATTAATTTTATCCCTGTTTCAGGTACAAGACCGGTGAGAACAGATGGTATCCTTTAAAGACCATAGACGACGGCTCTTCTAGCCCGGCCGCTCGGTTCGCCCACTCCGCCATTATGTACGGGGACGAGGTCATAGTGTACGGGGGCGTAGTTGCTTCCGATGAACCGGAAAGGGGGTGAGTATTTTAAAATGAATATTCTAAGTGCGTCGGGAAGAGTTCACACGAGTAACTAAAATAAATAATTAATTGTAGGGGTGGTCTCGCCGGCTTGGAAGGGAGAGCGGGGGAAGTGACTAACGAGCTGTGGCGGGGAAGGGTGCAAGACAACAACGTCGTGTGGACGAACGCGACTCCTACAGCGTGCTCGCCACACCGACCAGCACCTCTAAAGCATTGCGGTGCATAATTTTACAGTACAAACCCTAGAACTAATTGCTTGTTGGTAATTGAACTGGCTGCAGATTTACAATATGATGATGGTTCCTAAATAGATGGGCTCTATAAAACTCCATTACTAACAGAACAAATAAGGTCTTGGAACTTCTTACAATATAAACAGTCACTGCAATAGATGCTATTAAGTATATTAGTTGGCTTCTGATTATTGACGTTCCTCAAAACTCCAATATTTGTGATTCACAGCTTTTCTTATCTAATTCCTACCCTGTAGATATGAGAGCCTTTAAAACCATTAATGTTGTTCGCAGGGGGTCTACACTTATCCGGTCATACGGCAGTTCTTGCGACAATAGGTCCCACGCAAAAACCAGTGATGGTGGTCTTCTTTGGACATTCACCTCACTATGGATATATGCATATTGTACAGGTGAATTTGTTTTAAAATCAAAGATTATATAACTTGCGAACTGCTGTTAGAGAACCCTTGATATACCATGTCAACTTAATTCATGTTTCTTTGAATGTAGTAGTCTATAATTTTAACTTATCATAGATGTTGAGTCTCTTATTATTATTAGTATTTAACCCGGTATTTAGACAAACTGAACGACCAAAACATGCTTATTTTCAGGAGTACCATATAGAGGAGGGGGCGTGGTCAGCTCCACCTACAAAGGGGTGGTCAGCGCGCGCGGGTTTCGGCCATTCCGCGGCTTGGGATCCGCTGTCACGTCGCGTTTACGTGCACGCGGGTCTAGTCTCCGAGTCCGAGGCTGCGCAGGTTATTATCACACAAAAATAGTGATGACGCACACACATCTCAAACAATGCTCCTAGACAGTCGCTTGTAAATTCTCGCAGGCGCCATCGTCAGCTCTGTACGAGTACGACGTAGAGAACAGAGTATGGCGGCCACTGCCGTCGGCGCCTTTACCGCGCTACCTGCACACCGCCATATTTGTATCACCCGGTATGTACCAAAATACCTATATTTGTCTGTCAGATCTTATCGTGATTACTCTTCACAATATAGTGCTAGTAAGGATTACTAGTTGGCAGCAGAAAAATTGGCATATCAATAAAATTATTATAAGTATCCTATGATGTGACTATTAATAAACTTGAATCTTTTCTGTGCTAAATTATATTATATAAAGCTTGAGCGTGTTTGAAATTATTTAACCATAATAAATATCGTTTTCAAGGTGTAATGTTGGTGTTCGGTGGTAACGCTCACAACGACAGCGCTGCAGCTTCAGTTGTCAACCCTGCTGCCTCCAAGTGCTACTCCGGCGGTGCGTTGCTGTATAACGTCAGGTGGGATATTGACCTCACAGATGTGTCCTAATATCACTAAGAGATATTTCGCCTAAATTACCTCGTTTAGAATGAAACCTTATCTTTTAATAACATTATTAACAGATGCGGAGTATGGCATTCCGCCCCAGAACCCAAGGGCGCCGCGAGGGCAGCCCACGCGGCCGCATTGCTGAGTCATCGGGGACACAACGCTGCTATTATATATGGCGGGTAGGCTATGTAATAACTATCCTTTAACATAGTTATAATCATAAATGCACTTCTGGATTAAATGACTATATCTGAATTATATTTAATCAAATGTACGACAATATCGAGTGTTTATTAATACTAGTTAACAAAGTTATGATTGCACACTACTAATTGAAGCAAGTAATATACCCTGCAAGAGTTACTAAGTAAATGTTTACCAGCACTAGAAATTAGAAGTTATTAGAGGTTTTATTTTAAAATGTTACAGGTTCGACGGACGATTGCGTTCCGATGCCTTAATGTTCGAGACTGGATCGCCGTGTACGTCTTACATGGACGAGTACTCCTGTGTGATGAGCGCGCGGAATGCAGCTGTCGCCTGCGCTTGGCGCACACGGGAGCGGGTTTGCGTTTCAGTACGTACTATATATATATTTTAAGATTTATCTAACTTCTCGATATCTATATTTTACCTACACACCATTATATTTTACTAGTTAAACTATTTCATATCGTAGCTCGCTGGGCTAATGGTTAGATCGTGCGGCCTTCATACCGAAGGTCGCGGTTTCTAATCTCTGCATTAACCAATGAATTTAATATTTCAGTTATGTACATTTGTGAACTTTAGTTACAACAGCGAAATACAAACGGTGAAGGAAAACATCTCGAGGAAACCTGCACATGAATTACAATTTATTGTACGGTTTGTGCAAAGTCACCGATCCGCATTGGGCGGGCGCGCCTGGCCTCTCGCCCTTATATTGAGCGTTACCCTGTGCTCCAACCCAACAGTGGAGACGTAAATTGGCTGTTGAAAAAAAATCATATAAAGTATTAAATTTTGCTACGTAATTTTTTTTTATATATTTATATGAATATAGTTTTTCGTAATTTGTTTACAGTTGGAGGAGGTCGGTTGGGCGAAATCGTTCGACGGTACAGTGAAGTCTTGCGATATTGAACCTATATTGGGTAAGTTATATGTCATATATATTTCTAGTGCCTCCAAGGTCGTTGAGTGCCTTGTAATGGACCTCCGTTTATAGTTTGACTCACAGGACTCATGTTGTAATATTTGGTTGATGGTAATTTTTTTCCGAAACCGCCTAGTTAACTACCATATTTATATTGTAAATATTTTGAACGGAGCCTCAGTAGTCAGTAACCGAATTTAATTCATGTCTGTGCCATAGACGAGAAGCGGTGCGGCGTGGCAGAATGGTGCGGCGCGTGCGCTGCTGCTGGGTGCGCGTGGTGCGGAGCGTGTTACCCATCAGCGCAATATTGTCTGCGGCACACGCATCAGGTAATTAACGTACACGCAAATACATACGCATATAGATGCAAACACAAAATAAACAAGACTAGTTCGTCCCGACGCCTCAAATATAATTTTTAAATATACATAAACACATTACTAACACATTTTTACTAATTTGATTTTTGAGAGAAGGCCGTACCATGCGATGAACGGCAATCGGGTGATAATAATAATGATGATGAAATTATTTATGATGGCTAGATGGCGCTCTCCTTGGAGGAGTGCGGTGGCGCGGGCTCGGAACCAGCGCGTGATGTGTGCGCGCGGTATCACTCTTGCGCGGCTTGCCACGCCCACCGCCACCACCATGCACACGTAAGAATTATTTGCTAATTATTTGAAACTTGTTTTGTTTTTCTTTATGAATAGGTAACCTAACATTTGATCTCAATTTCATATACAATAATTTTAAATGAAAAGGAAAGAGTACTAATAATGATGATAACAGTCGCTCAGAATTCATGACCCTTATTTGTTAACTCAACCGGTCCTCGTCCTTTCAGGGTATAGACGACGTGAACCAGCGAGCCTGTTATTGGGACTATGACACGGTTAAATGCAAACCGGCCAACTCTTCAGATGATATTAGGTAAATACTACTTTCTTATGGTTTAAATATCATCACAACGATTTATAGAGAGTAAAAGTAATAAATTTTTTTTTTCAACCTTCAAATAACTGCAGACTATATAGGTGGGTAAATACATGATAGTAATACCCAAATAATAATGTGATGCTAGTTAGTATGATATACACTACACCATAATGTGATAGTCAAATTTAAAACATCTTCATGCCCCAGTAATTTATTTCACTATTTACAACGATGTTCAAACCAGAATACAAGAATGTATGCACAATACTATTTGGCGGTGGAAATAGAACGCAGCAGTCTTACTTTCTTAGATGGTGTCTGGCTACAGGTTTACCACCAATAAAATGTTCGCAGTGTTCAAGTGACCGTTTTCGTTCTAGGAGTGTGTCGGCTGGCGGTTGTAGCGCCCCGTGTGCGATGTACGCCACGTGCGTAAACTGCACAGCAGAGGAGTGCATCTGGTGTGCGTCGGCTGGGCGCTGTGTTGATAAAGTAAATTTTGCATTATAAATCACTTACGGCTAATCTCGTCCAGTTTTTGCCTAACATTAAAGATAGGCAACCATTCTATGAACTGTTTTCATTTATTTAAAGATGAGTGGTCATAATGTGTGTTCTACATACTACGTTTTTAATAACAGGCCAAAAAGTTAATGTTATGTATACTATTCAATTATTATAACTGTATCATATCGTAGCTCCTTAATAGCTTAACCGGTTTTGTTTTAATTCAAAACTTAACATCTGAAGAGTTCCTAGCTAAAAGTTAATACAATTAATCATCTTTTTTTCTTAACTGATTAACATTTACTACTGGATATACCTTAAAATATTAGTTGTTAACTAAAAATAAATAGTTGGAGTTGGTTAAAAAGTATTCTTCTGTTTTGTTCAGAACGCGTACGGTGCTTCGTTTCCGCTGGGTGGTTGTCGCGCGTGGTCGACGGGAGCGTGCGCGGGCGGTGCGAGCACACAGGCGAGCGGGTGTGCTGCGCACGCGGGCTGCGCGTCGTGCCGCGCGGAGCCTGCGTGCGGCTGGTGCGACGATGGGGAGGGCGGAGGGCGTGGCGTGTGCCTTCCCGGTGGCCAGCGTAGGCCTCATCAGCCGCATGTCTGCCCGCAGCACAGGTGAATGAGAATGACAACGAAATTAAGAGCGATGATGATAAAATGTGGCATATAATGTTACCAGAAACTTCTGTGTACGTGCCTAAGTGATTATGGAAGTACAATAACAGTGGGGATCCATGTCACGCCTCTACTAAATATGTAGTGCGTACGACTACCTTAGAGAGTTTGGTGTTAATATGCAATTCTTTGAATATTTTGTGTTCTTAATAATAATAGTAGATCCGTTGTCTACATGAGTAAATATAGATCGCCATCATTTTCATCAGCCGATAGACGTCCATTGCTGAATATTCAATTCGCTCAAAGTTCTCCACACCATTAGAGTATGTAGTGAATTATTATAAAAACTAATCAAGTAGTTGTGCTTGGTGGTGGCAGATGGCATTTCACCAAGTGCCCGCTGTGCCAGTGCAACGGGCACGCCGTGTGTGACGCGCAGGCGCGCTGCGTACAACCGTGCGGCGCCCGCGCTGTCGGCGACCACTGTGACGTATGCGCACCCGCGCACTGGGGCAGCCCGCTTAACGGCGGAGTTTGCCAGCGTGAGTATCGGTCACACAGACGGAGATGAATGGAGTATTCGTTTGTCTGGTTACTTTTCAAAGTCAAGATAAGATTGAAAACAAAATTCTCCAGGATTTTACCTGTGGCATAAATAAAAACCAAACACAACATATGTTATTACCGCCAATAGCATTGCACTGCGGCCGTAATCTCAAGACAAATAATACGTGCAATTACGAATGTTATCTTTCTGGTAACAGATCTCTGTTGATGAAGACCGTGTAGTAGTTACCAAAAACAGAAGCCAAGGTTAAAGAACAGCTAGGAATTTAGTAGGGCAACGAGTCCATCTTGTAAGTGACGAGTATAATGTGATATCATCCTGGGTAGCGACATTGTCATGGTTAAGCACTTACTATCAGGTGAATATTCTCTTCGTCTCATAGATTCGTAAAATAAAAAAGAATATAAACGAATATATGGTACCTACTAGACGGAGGCCAAGTATCTCTTGGCAGATATATTACTAGCAATTCGTGTGCCATTCGCAGCGTGCTCGTGCAACGCGCAAGCGGTGTCGTGCGCGGCGGACACGGGTCGGTGTTACTGCAGCACCAAGGGTCTCGCTGGCGATCGTTGCGACAAGTGCGATAACACCAACCACTACCACGCTGACGTATACAATAAAGGCGCGTGTTACTGTAAGTTTCTCATTAGTCAAAATTCTATTTTAATCGATAATATCTTTATCATATTTTATATAAGCATATCAAATTTTAAAATTAAAAAAATTATGAAATGTATTCTGTACGTCTATTTGTTTTACTAGATGATCTCGCAGTGGACTACCAGTTCACGTTCAATCTGTCGAAGAAAGAGGACCGGCACCTATCCGCGATTAATTTCCGTAATGCGCCGGTAAAGCCGGACGTGGACGCGGACTTCAGCATCACATGCTCAGCGCACGCGCGCATGAATCTAACTGTCCGCACACGCGCGGATCCCGCCGAACGAACACTCTTCAGCGACGTCAACTGCACCAACTTCCGCTACAAGTAACACTTAATACACAATGTTTTTTAGTTATAGTTATTGATTATGCGACTGGTTCACATGCGTGTTTTTAAAACATTATTAAAAAAGAGGGGTGATATAAAGTTCAACGTGTGCATGGCGTTCGTAGCTTCTGGTCGCTTGAATTACAGCTATATGATAATTTTAGAGATTTCTCTAAGAGCAGAGTGAGTAAGCTGCTCCCAGACCATTACGATTTGCCACTGCATCATAATATAATACCAGGTTTATGGGCGCGCGTATCACTTATCACTGGGTGAACGTCTCACTCGTCTCGTCGCTTAATGGAATAATAAATCTCTATTATCGCCTGATCATAAGATATATCTTATGGATGTAAAAATTTATTAATTGGCGTATTCGCTACTTAATAAATTTTTACTATTTACTGTCTGGTTTGTGTTAAGTACTCTAGTACTTACAGCTTCTAAGAGGCTCTCAATAATAATAGAGCAAGGTCTTTCAACTACAGATTCGCCAAGTCCGAGCACGCTTTTGGCGTCGAGGACAACGTGACGCTGACAACATTCTTCGTCTACGTGTACGACTTCCGGCCGCCATTGTGGATACAGATCTCGTTCTCGCAGTACCCCAAGTTGAATCTGCAGCAGTTCTTCATAACATTCTCGTCATGCTTCCTGTTGTTGCTGCTCGTTGCAGCTGCGCTTTGGAAGATCAAACAGGTAGGGTACAAATTTTATGGAACGTATCAGTTTCGATGGAGCAGTGACTAAACACTTTGTAATACGGAGATCTTTAGTGCGATTCCTGAGGAGTAGTTTAGCGGTGAAATTTTTGTTGAACATGTCTGACCTAGTTGCTTCTTTTATATTGAAAATCTATCACCATAAAAGTATTGCTGTTTAAGATCAGATCAAGTTTTAGCCCGTTATTTATAAAAATGATACACAGTTACATCGTTAACACAGCGTCAAAGTTTTCATTACCTTACTATATAACTAGTTAACGTATCTTTATATATGTCTTAAGTTATGATTTTGTTTTACAGAAATATGACATATATAGAAGAAGGCAGAGGTTGTTTGTGGAAATGGAGCAAATGGCTTCCAGACCGTTCAGTCAAGTGTGCGTTGAACTGGAGAAAGGCGGTGGAGGTGAGCATTATGTATTATTGGTAGTAGATGGAAACCATATAGGTAGGTCCCACTGCGTTTATTTATTCCGCTAAGCAGTTGTGTACAAGTATTACTGTGTTCTGGTATGACGCATGTTGTAGTTAGAACTTTTTCTGGAGTAATTCGTTGCTCCAATAAATTAGCCTTAGCTTAAAATGTTATCTCACAGGCGACGAGTACAAGTTTGTGCTGTGTATATCATCATCAAGGCCGCGGGTTGGAATCGCGGCATGTACCAACGACTTTAATATTTAAGTTATGTACATTTGTGAACTTTAGTTACAACAGCGAAATACAAACGGTGAAGGAAAATATCGCGAGGAAACCTGCACATAAATTAAAATTTATTGTAAGGTGTCTGTGAAGTCACCAATCCGCATTGGGCCCGCGTGATGACTATGGCCTCATCGCCCTCATATTGAGGGTAGGCCTGTGCCCTAACAGTGGGGACGTAAATTGGCCGTTATGAATGATGGATATCATTGTAACCAAAGCCATATTATTATTATTATGATACTTTACTCAAATAAATCACTTTTTAGAAATTATGAATCCTATTGTATGCTAAAATGGCATAGGCAGCATAATCTGTCTAATAATATTTTTCAGTTCAGTGTACGTATATTGCAAACGACAAGCAAAAGCGATAATGACGCAATACATACTTTTATTTCAAAGGCGCGGGCGTGCCGGCTCCCGTCGCGCTTGAACCCTGTCGCGGCGGTCGAGCGGCGGTACTATCGCTGCTGGTGCGACTGCCCACCGGTGGGACGGGACGCGCGCCGCCGCTTGGCGGACTCGCCGTCGCCTCCGCCCTGGTCACCCTCGGCCAGCACCACGCGCCACCGGCCAAGCGCCCGCGGCACCGCTGACGCATCGCCACCGCTGCTAACGGTAACAAATATAATGTATGGTGGACTGAATTATACAAGTGTTCACAAATATTGCACTCACACACAGACGATATATACTCACCAACATACAAACATATATTACCACTTCGACCGGATAGGGTATTTATATGATGCACGCTGGCCCAATGCAGGCTGGTGGGAGCCAGAGCCTCGTTTGTTGATTAGCAGATTACACCACGAGCAGGTGAAGTCGGCTTGGGCCCCGTGAGTTATTGTGCGGGATCCTTTATACGCCTTGAAATAGTTTAATTAAAAATGGTAATGTGATATTAAGTTATACCATCGTTATTGTTTTTTTTTTTTGTTACAGATGGTAACACCAATGTAAATAAGTGCATATCGAGTAAGTACTGTGCTGTGTACATAGGAACCCTAGTGTTTTGCTCAAACGGTGAAGTTTGGATTCATAATACTCAGCGCCGCTCGCTTGTGCCACCGGCGCGCTTTTGTGCGGCGGAATGAAGAAAAAAAGAATAATAATTATTTTATTTGTCTATGGTTCAGCAAACTTCTATTCTGCATTTTAATGGCTTTCGCACGTTCTATTCTTAAAGACGATAATTTCGTTTTTCACTAGTGACAATTGATAATGAGACAATTCCTTAAAAATCCTAACACATTATATCGTAATTTGATACGCGTCAATTATATACAGACATAAAATTATGTAGAATGAAATAGTTTAATGTCTTAACATTTTTTTTTAACCTTTGTAAAAAATCTTTATTTTTTTTATATTTACATTTTTATTTCTATTAAGTCACCATTCTGAACCTGTTAACTTTTATTAAGCAGTTACATCACTTTTTTTGTATTACTTTTTTTTATGTAGTATTGACGATAAATTGTTTATTTTATTTTATTTACTGAGAATTTGTTTAATGCATTATTTAATCGCTACATACGTTATTATAAAGGCGAATTTTTAATCGACTTAACAAGTAGCGCGTATAAATTATATTTCGTTTATAATTTGACGCCGCTGTAACAGTATTCGTATGCAATTTCATTGGTCTTTTGAACCATGCATATTAAGTGATGCTAAAATTATAAAAATGAAGCAATTTATTATATTTACGTCCATATTTATCCTTCGAATTATACAAGTTACGTATTCACTACAACGACGTGATGTCGGTCATCACAAAGTAGCTACAAACTGAGTGTTTGCGTGGGACGATCGAAAGGAATTATTTAACGAGTTCCAACTTAAGTAGAGTTTAGGGTGTGATTTAGCTCGTTTTCCTGTTTCTGCATGCCGAGAGTGTACAATAAGCAAACAACATAAATATATAGAAACTCCTCCGAAGGGTCGCCACGTGTCTCACAAGGCTGCCCGGTATACCTTCACGATCGTCTCATGTAAACAGATAATAATTACAGTCACTATTACATGTAATTAAAGTGTAAATAGTTGGGCTCTCAACAAGACTATGAATATATTTCTTACGACTGATATGTAAATCGTGTAAAAAGTCTATATATATATATATATATATATATACACATACGTATTTTTTTTCGCATTAAAGCATTTTTTTAGATGTTGTGTCCAATCTTATTACAATATTAACAACAAACAGGAAGACTCATATAATCGTAAAAAGAAATCTAGTAACAACAAAACTAGTATTTGTTGTGCATATACATTTATATTAAGATATTTGTATTTTTTTTTAATAACCTTTTCAAATACTTACAGTATCTACGATTAGTTGCATAAAACAAATAGGCATTATATAAAATAGTCATTGTCTATGAATAAGATATAAAACATTTTAGATTTTTTGGAGGGGATTTTAAAAGTTTTTTTTTTAATATAAAATTGAAATGTCAAAAATTTCACATTTTAACATTTCAATTCTATATTGAAAAAAAAAGCTTTCAAAATTCTTGCCAAAAATTCTTAAATGTTGTATATACTTTTTGCTTGTTGTGTTTAATGTTCATCATGTTAGACTGAAGTTTGTCATGTAGGTTCGGGCACAACATCGTTTCGTTTTTAGTTTTAAGTATTTATAATCTGTATTATAGTAGTAATTAGGTTAAGACATGTATTTAAAATTAGTTTTTTCGCGTAATGAATATCCAATTTATTTTTCTAGTGACACGGCGAGCGCATTGCCGGGGCTTTGCTACGTCATGATTTTGCGTTCTAGACCTTTCCATTTCGCCGGTGATTTGCGATTTTTATATATTAGTCATAGTGTTAAAAATTAGGGTGTCTACTACATATAACTACTTTGACTACGTTTTTTCACAGAGAAATGTTAATTTCGTAACACGATAATTGCTCTTGAAGCTTTTGTAACTTTACCTGTGCCAAAATAATGAAACGGAAGTGACATCCTAATAAGTCAGAATTGTTTTCCCACTTAACGACTCCATTAGATGATACGCGTAAGTATAATCACCGTTTATTCTAAAAGTATTCGTTTCGCTTTAGTAATGATCTGTATGTGTCAAATATTTAAATCTTAAACCAAACCGCACTCGGTCAGCGTGATTGTTTTACGGTCTCGATTCTCCTTGGGAGAGAAGACCATTTCCCAACAGTGGGAACATTAAGAACATTGTTAATTTTGTTTATCAAACGTTTCTCAAAGAACATCACAGTTTATACTTTAGTCTACATCATCTAAGCATTTTATTTAAAATAAAAAATTGTCTATGGGTTGAGATTTCAATTGCCATAGCTGAATATATTTTGTGCATGATAATAAATATAACTACAGATGAAAGTAATCTCATTGTATTGTTTAAGAATTTGTATTGATATAAAATTAGACAGAGATATAGTTGATTTTATATCATCGTATACGTTACGCGCTATTTTTTTTTATTTATATTAAATTTCGTTTTCTAATTGATCTCGTAATTACAATCAAACATTACGGAACAATTCTTTTTAACCTATTCCCTTTTAATAATAATTTAATATCGAAAATCTGAATGAAAGGTATTTGTTTTTTTTTTAGAACGATTTCAAAGTAAAGGTGTCCGTTTTATTATTCATATATTATATGACAAAACTGCTATCGTAAACAAATGTATCATGAATGTTATACTATACTTCATTTCTATTATTATATTTTCATGACATTTAAAATTTTTCCAAAATAGTGGAATTTGAAAAATTATTTAGTGTAATTCTTTTTTCTTTTTTTTTTCATTCTATTGGCAATAATAAAAGAAACTTGTCTATGTCTCATGATGCGATCATTCCTTCGTTATAGGCGCGGATCTACCTCATTGTAATTTTGCTCATTCGAAAAGCAATTCTTTTAGATGTTTTATTTTTGTAATTTACACAATCTTATTATCTATTGAGTAATTCAAATAATTTAACATTTAACTGCCAAATAAAACGAGTGTGTTGCGTGTTCCGTTTGTCTTCGAATATCTACGGAAACTTGGCGCCAATTTTGTATAACGTTCCGTTTTTCGTGTACACGCGAAAACTTCAATATGTTCATCATTATCAGTTGGTCGACTTCCAATGTTGGACGTGGGTTTCTCCCAAAGACTTCCGCTTCTCCTTTCATTGGAGGTAAGTCTGTTGCCGGAGGCCGTCTATGTAACGTACATATTCCAAAAAAGACAGCTTTCTTGGACGTGTGACAGTCATCAACTAGCACTTCGCCGGCATGGTCGATAAATGGCCTTGACTCTCACCGGGGAGGGCTTCCGTTTCCAATAGTAAGATCATCAAGTGGGCTGTTCATTTATTTACCTATTTTGATAAAATGACCACAACACTCCCACTGATGAAGAAACGATATTAACATAATCTCTAGGAGTCACTAGACAAGAACTCTGACCCAGCAATGGACGTCCATCAGTTGTAATGATGAATATATCTCCTTATTAAAAAATTGTCAATTCTCATTCTTCGTACGCAGTGAGATCAATTGAGCGTTTTGCGTATAAGCTTTTATAAGTATTGTGAGGAATTTTAATTGGAAGATACTCGCTGATGATGTACTGGAGTTGGAGACCTTAGTGACTACTCATTTTAAGACTTCAAAATCATCTATGTATTCCATCTATATAGTCTATGACATCACAAACACTGTGTTATTCCGTTTGTAATTTTAACTTTATCTACTTATTTATAACTTTAATATGTACCACCAAGTATAATACAGTTAACTACATTACAGTAATGTTTGGTTTAAATCATATTCAATACATCAGTCATTTAATTTATAAACAATATTTCTCTAACAATCAGTCATCGCTTACGGTATGAATGTGTTTTAAGTATCCTTTTTAAATAGCAACTGTTTTATGACAAAATATTTTTATAAAGGTTAGTAGTTTAAAAAAAAAAATTGTGTCGAGTGATAACGTGTTGCTATATACGATTTACAAAATTAAAATTGCCACGGTTAAAATTAATTATGATGAGTTTTAATGTAGTTAAACTCGAGAGCTCGTTAAGTTTGACGGTTCATTAAAGATGATGCAGTTATGATTTAATATCCGGTTTATTTGTGCGTTTTCATTTTCGTCAGGCAGCGTGCTTCTTATTAAATAAGGCATACGTCGCAATATAAACGGTCGTCCTAGTACAAACTATAAATACTAGGCAGTAAAAACAGTTTGAAAATACTTCAAGTATTTTCACCACTCTCCATGTACAACTGGAAAAAGTAGCTATTCAAAGAGCAAAATCAACCGTATAAAAAAAATACTTCTTGAGACTTCATTGATAAATTAATTTAATTTATTTTAAGTATATTACTATAGCTAGTTTAAAACACAATAATAACTCATACTGAAGATACAGAGAATAACACAATTTATAACACAGATTAAAAATCTCCCACCAAAACCCGTATCTTTTTAAAGTAGTTTAAAAAACTGTCAATGTATTAAATACTTGAAAGGTTTTTTGTATTGGCACCTAGTGCGATTACTTGGAAGCAAATACCTGGTATTAATACCGAGTAAATACTCGCATCTAATCTAAATTATATGCCCTTAAGTTATTTTGAATTAGTATCTAGTTCCGATTTTATTTTCACGATTAAATTTTTAGGTAGTATTTTTTTTGTAATGTAAACATTAAGGAAAAGATGTATTTTAAATTAAAAAATATTTACAATAAAGTTTTTTTGGAGTTTTTTTTTTTACTACTTCATTTGTATGACGAAAATGAAAGCGCATGCCTCTATCGACTATTCCGTATTACTCCGTAGTCATTACTTGTTACTTGTAATGAATATATATTTGAACGCTAGCGGAAGAGTATGTAACTTGTATGTTGTAAATATCCTGACATATAAATTATTGTATTTCGTAATAAAAATAAATCGATCAATAATTATACGTTTTCATTTATACCCTTTTTTCATTGCTATGAATAATACTTAATGATATTTCTGTTTATATACTTTTTTTTTAATAAATGCTTGCTAGTAACTGTGCTCTTCACCTTGATAGGTCAGCTAAGAATCAGCCCTGTTGTCTCGGGCTAGTAAGAATAGGACTAAGATAAGCCCTGCCTGTAGTAGAAGGAAAATAAAAGGGTCTAGTAGTTTCGTGGGCGTTGTGAGTGGTGGGTCCTTATCGCCCCTCCTCAGAGACGTTAACACAGTGTAGAGGGGCACCGGTACATTCTATAAGAGATCCCGGAGTCTCTCCGAATGCACTGATGCAGACCAACGAGAGGGTGTTGGTGAGTAAGAATCTTACCAACACTGACTTCCCCCTAAAAGCAGGGTATCAATCGAAAACCACCCCTAAACTAAAAAAAAAGGTAAGACATTGTTACCGCAGTAATTGCACTAGCTATAACGACCTAAATTAGAGACAGTAGTGTTTGTACACTAATGTTCGGTGGCATAAGTGGTGTTTGATAATTATAACTAATTAAATGTTTTATTTAAACAAAAATCTGTTACCTATCAATAACCTAACAATTTTGGTGAAAAATTGTTTAATCGTACTATACATGAATAGTAGTGGCTCGCTGGCCAAATGGTTACAGCGCGCGACCTTCATTCCGAGGGTCGCGGGTTCGAATCTCGGCATGTATCGAAGACTTTAATATTTATGTACATTTGTGAACTTTAATAACAACAGCGAATTACAAACGGTGAAGGAAAACATCGCGAGGAAACCTGCACATGAATTAGAATTTATTCTAAGGTGTGTGTGAAGTCACCAATCCGCATTGGGCCCGCGTGGTGGCTATGGCCCCATCGCCAAGATATTGAGGGTAGGTCTGTGCCCCAACAGTGGGAACGGAAATTGGCTGTTATGGATATATGAATAAAGGGTGGAATTAGTGCCGGTTTTTTTACGTAATTTTCTGGTCCTTTCTCCTGAAAAAAAAAAGATATAAAAAGCAGAGCTAACAACAAAATGTCCATATCAATTACGTTTTGGTGTATTTATGTATAAGTAGTGGATATGGACATCCACTACAAGGCAACCAGGTACGTTTCAAAAATATATTTTACTGGTGGTAGGTCCGTTGCCGGGGACAGTAAATAAGTACCATTAGCAGCTCCTATTCCCGTCGCTAAACAATAGTCTAAAAAAATTACTGTGTACCGGTTTGAAGGGTCCTGTAACTGGAGAAATTACTCGAGTATACGAACTTAACATCTTATGTCTCAAGGCGATGAGCACAATATGATGTTTATGTTATCCGAATTAAAGCCCCGATGTTTTGAGCAGGTGCATCACTTACTATCAGGTGAACGTCCCGCTCGTCTCATCGCTTTGTGTACACATATAGGAGTATATTACTGACATGATTGATGGTAAGAGACCAAGTAGATGGAGTTTAAAACGGACTGACCAGGTTAAGGAGAAAGAACACCTGTATGTGACACTATACAGAAAGCACAGCATCACATTAAGTACAAGTATTTATATATACAATTAAAAACAAGTTATCGATAAGGAATTACAACCCTCAATGAGAAACCGACTTAAAGAGAGAAAGAGAGAGAGTTATGATACTACATTCAATTAAAACCTTATTAGTTTCTAGTCATAGACAATTTGATAAAGAAGATTACGACATTTCGATGCGTCCGATCCAAAAACTAAGGACTGAATAAATATTTGATAAATATGTTTATATAATGTATATGGATTAATTAAATATTTTTTTAAAAATATTGATGGACTTTCGACGCATTTACTTTGATACGAAGCTTTAGTTATTTTGTATCACTTTACTATGGGTGAGTAAAACATTTATTTATTTCATGACGTACAAAGTACAAAGGGAGAGTTAATATTAAAAAAGCAATTAATTATAACATACAATATAAGTAATATACAAATATATATATGAAAAATTCAATATAATTTGAAAAGGTTATATATAAATTGCAAATATATCGATCGGGGAATTTCGCAATAATAGGGGTTGATGTCTATAATGCTTATTTTGTTTTTATTCAATAAAGCGATGAGACGAACGGGAAGTTCACCGGATGGTAAGTGATGCGCGTGCCCATAACACGGTGATAGTCGGGATGATATATTTTTTATTTATTTATTTTATTTATTCAAACTTTTACAAACATATTCAAACACGTGATGTCTCTCGGGTCTCGAGCTAAGCACAGTTTGTATCTCAGCACCCTAACTTGTGAAGGTATTTAGTCCCGCTATGAGTATCAAATAAAATATATTTTCCCTTTTTATTCTTACCTTCATAATGTGTATTTATAATATTTATATGTATATATATGTGTATATTTGTGACGTGTTTGTGGTGGTGTTTTGTGTGTTCGTATGCGTACGCTGTATATACAGTACCACATTGTGTTTGTCGCTTGAGACATAAGATGTTTCGTCTAGTAATTTCAATAGCTACAGCATCCTTTAAGCCAAAAACACTCTACGTGCACTCTACTGTACGTCGGTTGCAATAGGCGCTGCGATGGTACCTACCTAGATGATATCCAACAATAGAGACCTACCAGTAAATGGTCCACTTCTGCAGTGACGATAGAAGTTTATTCAAGTATTGATATGGGCTAAATGTCTACTTTAAAATTAAATTCTTGTTATATACTTGTTCCAGACCCTAAGAGCAGCGGTCATCAAACTTATCGACCTTACAAACCTGTAAATTCATAACCACAGATTATTTAAGTGTTTAATATATTAAAAAAATGTAACTAGTTAATATAATGAAGTTATTAACTATAATTGTAATACACGATTTTATTTCAGTACATCTTAAAACGTAATGTGATGAGTTATTAAGGTGGACCCTGATTATCAACGAACAAGGCTCTGGTTCCCATTAACCCGCATTGGATCAGCGTGATGAGTAATGACCCAAATCCTACCCGATCAATGAGACAATCTTTTAGAAATCTACGTCCAGTGGAGGTCTACTGGCTGATGATGACGGTGATGATGCCACAATTTTCCAGTGACCAGGAAAATGTTCATGGTGACAGCTACTTTGGCTGCTGTTGTCTTTAAAGTTCAAACCCACATCATAATTAAGAAGCTCATAGTAAATAGGTTTGTTGTTCCTAAATACAACAATGTATAAGGTTTTAAAACATATTTATCATCATGATCAGCTGGTAGACGTCCACTGCTGTACATAGGTTTACATCAATCGGGTAGAGATTCATAGGGGGGGATTTGAGCCATTTCCCATCACGCTGGTCCAATGCGGGTTGATGAGAACCAGCCTTTGTTGATTAGTGAGGTGCACCACGAGCTGGTGAACTTTGCTTGAATAAGTTGTTGTCTTAAAACCCTTAAACCCTATACTTGACGTACATATATAATTAGTCTAAATAAAGATCTAGAATTTTTACTGGTAGGCGTCTGTTGCCGAAGACCGTCTAGGAACCACCGCAGCGTCTATTTCTGCCGCTAAACAGTTGTGTGCAAATATTATTGTGTTCCGGCTTTAAGGACGTTGTGGCTGGTGTAATTGCTATCAGGTGAATGTCCCGCTCGTCTCGATCGATAGAAAACGAATCCATAGATCATTGAAGTCGCTACCCACGCGCAGGGTTTATCTTAATCCTATTATAAATAAACGGAGACTGTAGGTCTTGTTATTGTAACCCGCGCTACGGACACATGCGTGTGCGCGAATTTGTTTTAAAAACCGTACAAGAAGTGGAATGCTAATAAGAAATCACAGCTGAGTCACCGTCGCACCGGTGATGTTTCCACTTCCCCTCGTCACCACCAACTCGCGTTCAACAATCGGACGCACCAAACAATGGTCGAGTTTAAAAAACATTGCGCCGCGACACTGTACGTTGTGTGGACGTACGACACGCCACCGCTACCGGCTACACCCTGATAACAATTTTAAGGGATTTCTATTTTATAATTAATTAATAATATCAATAAACAAATCGTTGTTTTTATGACACACGGAAAATGGTTAGATTATTAACTGAAGTTTATTTTAACCGAAGTTTAGTAATTGTCTTATAGTTATAAATGAAATGTGTAAATATTGAACGCTTTAGTGAAAACAGTGATGTGAATTGATGTATCCTTTGTGAGTATACGAATGTATAATTCCGTTTTGTTTATACTTACATATATATATATATATATATATACAATATACATACACACACACACACACACATATATATATATATATTAATTAATTCCACGACCGTAATGCTGGCTCTAATATAGCAGTAGATTTTGAAATTTGTTATAAATATTCTCGCCGCCCCCGAGCTATTAAAACCTTCACAACCCCTTTTGGGTATAATATATCGTAAAATCTGTTCTTTTTTTTATTTATTTATTTCTAATTTACCCTGTTATTATTATTCAGGGCTTTATCTTATCCTATTATTTACTTTCAACATATTCACTACTAATCTATATACATTTTTTCTAACATTATTTCTCTTCATTTATTTTATACATTTTCTATACTTATGCTATCTAATATTCATAGAAATACACAGCATATATAAGAGAAGTAAATTTCACCTTATGTATTCGTAAAATCAGTTCCTAGCCGAGCTATACTCGGCAAAAGGAATACTTCCAAATTTCAAGTCACCACGGCTTATGGGGTCAGAGATATCGTGATGAGTCTCTACATAAGTGGAAATCTGTTATATATAAGTAAGGTTATTTAGTTTAATATACGCCGTGGAGACGGGATAGACGTTCACCTGATGGTAAGTGACACGCTTGCCTACAACAATGTGCCGTTAAGCATGATATACACAGCACCATATTGCGCTCTTCGTCAGAGATAAGAAGTAGAGTCGTAACTCCAGTAATTTCATTAGCTAGCCCCTTTACTTAAACTGGAACACAGTAATATTTGCACATTACTGTCTGTCGGCTGCAATAGGCGATGCGATGGTACTTAGGTTGTCTCCAATAGAGACTTTCCATCAGTGTATTAATATATAGATAAGCTTAGTTAGTTTTATTTTCTGTTTAGTTTTATTGTATTGAGCTTCCGAACATTCCTCTATATAGCAGTAAATCTTATGAAGACTATTCAAAAGTATTAGTTATTTAATTATAATATATACTTACTACAGTTATAAACAATATCTTTATATAAATAAATATTTACATATACTTTTCTTTATACATTATTATTAAAGTATAATATATAGTATAACCTTACCCTAGTTCCTCTATATACCCTCACAAACGTCGGTGCTGCGTTGCCAGGCGACCTGCCACCAATTAATGTAGAGTTCTTTGGAGGAGGCTTATGTCCAGCTGTGGACTTCTATAGCCTGATGATGATGAAGTTCCTAACTCGTTTCATACGGGAGATATTTAACTAACCCAAGGGTTTGTTATGTTACAATCGTTTGAACATTTACACCAACATAATAGGTTGGGGAAAAAGAAATCCATTATTTTTATATGAACTTCAGGACTTTATTTAACATGCTTCGGTTTGTCCGATTTGGGTCAAATATACACCGTTTTGTTCTATGATTTGTTGCCATTTTAAAGGTAACTTCATAATACCTCTCTCGTAGAAGTCCTGCTCTCTATTTGTAAAAAACTCTAGTAGCCGATTTTCACAATCTTCACTAGATGCCAATTTTATATCACTAAAGAAATTTTGTAATGCAAGAAAAAGATGGTAATCGCTTGGTGCCAAGTCCGGACTGTATGGCGGATGCATTAAAACTTCCCAACCAAGCTCCCGAAGTTTCTGGCGAGTCACTGTAGACGTGTGTGGCCTAGCGTTGTCCTGGTGGAACACGGCACCTCTCCTGTTGGCCAATTCTGGCCGTTTCTGGTCAATTGCTATCTTCAAACGGTCCAGTTGTTGACAGTAGAGATTAGAATTTAGTGCTAGTAGTAATAGTAGTTAGTTTACGAGAAATTTATCACTACAGCCATCTACTGAAAAAGTAATGGATTTCTTTTTCCCCAACCTAATATGTTTTCTAATGTTATTATCAATTGAAGTAATTTTTTAAACAATATTAAGATTTTAATCTATATTATCTATGGTTCATTATGGTGCTTAGTAGGCGCTGGGTAGTGATGAGCAAAAAAAAACAAGACCAAACTTGGACAATCTCGGTATTGCCTGTTCGCACTTGATCTTGCATATTCAGTCTTATATTAAATATTTTGTTTTCGGAAGTAAAGCACATGTTCAAGTTATGCTAAATATTTTGAGATAATGATGATTTTTTTTATGGTATTGTCTGGCAGATTTGGTCTTGGACTCTGTTTTTTCGTAAGATCAAAACCAATTTTACTAATCACTACCACTGGGTAAAGCATGTTTGTTTAAAACTTTTGAATAGCACCGAGTAAGAAATGACGACAGTATAAAATATCCTAAAAACTATACTTTTGCTATAAGTATTAAAAACTAGTATCATTTAAAGTAATAAGGATGGAAATTCGGCGTGAGTAAGATAGAAACAGAGTCACAGTGATCGTCATTTCTACTTATCAGTGACTGCAGAACAGGATCAATTTTCGGCCTGTTGCTGTGCAAAGCTTAGCAAAGGATTTGATGAGCGAAGGTCTTAAGAAAAGCTCCTCCAAGTTTCCTAAAGTTCCTTCCTTTTAGATATAGTGACATTAGTAACGTACTAACTCCAATAACTAAGGAGAATTCATTTACTTGATGGCAGGTCTCTGTTGTCGGAGACTGTGGAGGTGGGTAGTAGGCAGTAGTGTGCAAACATCACTGTGTTCCAGTTTGAAGGGCGTTATAGCATAGAAATTACGGGGGTAACGAGACTTAATATCTAATTTCTCAGTATTGAGTGCAATATGGTGCTTCTGTATATGGTCTTAATTAGCGCCACGATCTTCAGGTGAACTTCCCGCTCATCTCGTCGCTTAGGGGAAAAAAAACTTTATAGTGTATCCTGTGGGACACCGCGAGGTTGGTCACCATGATATCTTGTGTGAACGGGTTCCTCGCACCGAAAACTCTCAGTTTACAACGGTTGCCACTGTATCAATATTATGATTTGTGTCCGCGTGGGACAGTGAATAAACTGTTCGTATACAAAGCAATATTTTCGTTACACCCTGTTGCAGATAAACAAGTATGATTGTGAGGCTCCTGTGGACGTTCTCCTGCTTGTCGATTGCTTGCAGCGTGCTGATAGACGACCAGCCGTACTGCGCGGTCAGGTACCGCCGCCTGTGTCAAGGGAAAGGCCGGCATGTGGCGTGCCAGTTCCCTGTTGTGAGTATTATAATATATATATACCTGCTGTTAGACTTAAAATTTGTCTGAAATATTCCTTGAGAGCAACCTCAACCGCTAATGAATTTCTATAGCAACTATTACTATCATCATCACCAACATAATTTCAACTGATGGACCTCCACTGTTGGACATACGTCTCCTATAATGTCTTCCACAAACCAGTCTTGCGCTGTATAAATGTTACATATACCAAGCTGTTATAGAGTCTATGAGCCTTTTTTCATTAGCTATCATCATCATTATCATTATTAGCTGATAGATGTCTACTGCTGCGTATAGGCGTTCCTAAAGTTCTCCACATCGATCGGTCCTGCGCTGTGTCGCCAGGCATTAGGGACCGTCGTCTGTAGGGGTTCATAAGGGGGTATTTTTGCCATTCCTACCCCCTTGGCCCAATGCGGGTCAGTAATAACCAGAGCTTCGTTTATTGACACGGCAGATCACGCGCAGGTGAGGTTGGCTTGGATCTCATGAATTGTGCGAGACTCCTTATTAGTTACTAAGATATATTTTTAAATATATTATATTTTAGCTAAATATATATTTTTTTTTATAAATACTGCCATAGATAAATTATCTATGCTTTCTTATTCATATTTCCTTATTTGTTATGTGGAGAAGTGTTTGTAATCCTAACTAGTGGCAAATTGTTCTTCATCAGGAATACGTGTAACTTGTCCACACGCTTCCTGGAAATATAATATATATCCTTCTATATGAAATTGTAGGTTTCTGTTGCCGGAGACGATAAGCGGAAACGGATGTCATTTAAACATTTTAATCACACTACAACACTAGATTACTAGGAAGGGATAAAATGTTAGCATTATCCTTTCAGTTCTTACTCGCTTTGGGTGTTATCATAGTCATTTATAAATAAGCCTATCGAACTCTTTGAACAATCACATTCGTAGCAAATATTGCAATATCCTTTTTAAATGGACAGAACCTTCTAAAAGATATCCTACCTTTTAGGGGGAAAGACTTTTTCCCCTCTAACATTAAAACAATCGCCAAGTCCCATCAAATATTGCTATTTCCTGCTTGTATGATCTGATTCATATATTGAATACATCGTTTGTGATTATAGAAGTGTTACAGCTTTTGGATAAATATTAAATTTATTCTATTATTACTGATGATGATGATGATGATGGTCTCTAATAGATGCCATTTGTAAACATGTCCATCACTAGCTTCACACAAGCGTCATGATCTTTAGTCATTGTAGATCATTGCGTCAACTATTAGTACATTTCTATTTATTGTTTACAAACACTGTACTTGTTAATTTTGTATGCGGATATCATCATCATCATTATCGTCATCAACAACAATATCGAGATGGTATTGTATGTATACTGACGTATCGAAAATAACGAGATAGTTTTTAACTAAACAATTTTAGGGCGTGTTGCGAGAGTTCGTGTATCGTTATCTACGTTTTTGTTTCCAGCCCGGTCCGGGCATGTCCTGCCGGAACTACACACAGATTCGTTTCACCAGCGAGCTGAAGCATTTTATAGTGCACTATATTAACAGGTAAGATACCGTAAAACATCCATGTCATATCCACGACGTACAATAAACCTTCCCGTCCTGATGGTAGTCTAATGTGATCACCTGTGTTAAGTTCACATACATACATACTACATATATTAATGTAACTAAGAAATACTTTTTTTTTAATACTACTAAAATATTACCGTCGATTTTGGGACAAAGACATCTTTTTTTATTCAACGAAATGATTGACTTTCACCTGATGGTAAGTGATACGCTCGCCCATCACTTGATGCCAGTTAGAATGATATATACCATAATACATTGAGGTTTTTGCTATGAGTAATAGGATGTCAAGTTGTGTTACCGCAGTAATTTCACTATCAACAACATCCTATAAATCGTAACTGAGTAATGTTTGTACATAATTGTTTGGTGGCAGAAATAGGAGCTGATCTAACTATATGGTCTCCGGCAACGTAGACCTGCCACCAGTTTTAAAAGAGAATAATATCTCTTAAGAAAGATTAATAGGAACAAGAAGAAATACTCATCATTTCTCCTCTTTTTCGTGGTATTTGATTCATGTTATATCATCGTTTTTACTTTTCACCATCATCAGCCTATAAACGTCCACTGATGGACATTGGCCTCCACCAAACATTCTCACAACGGGTAGGGATTCATAGAGGGTAGTTAGGGCCACTTCTCACTACGCAGGCTTAATGCGGGTTGGTGGGAGTCAAAGCCTCGATTGTTGATTAGAAGGGTGCACCACGAGCTGGTGAGGTTGGCTTGGATCCCTTCAGTTATTGTTCGGGACTTCTTACACCGCTTTATTTCTTACTTTAAAGTAAAAATATATCTCTTTGCCTACATTAAAAGAACTATCCTCTTAACTCCTATTTAAAAAAATCTTTAAGGAGTAAGTTTATAACTTAAAGCCACAGTTTAACTGCGCGAGGTCTGAAATATTAGCAGACAATAACTTAAAAGTTATCTCTAACATCATATCAGTTACAAAGTTATAAAGTAACTCGCTAGAAATAATTTGAATATTTAACTAGTTTGTTTTATAAGGCGCCGTCAACGTATTGCTTCCGGAAACGAAAGGGTCCGCGGCGGTGCTCACCTGCCCAGACCGGAAGTTATGATGATGGTGGTTTGTATTTATTATTCTTTTTCCTTTATAGTATAATTTATATAACTGATATCTTGTGCTGCTTCCTCGAGTGGATCAGTAGCTTTAACTTCATTATTTCTATTTATGGACGCCCAGCCGAGGGCCACCTCATTAAAAGCCTTGCCATTCTCACTGCACCTGACATATGGATAAATGAGATCGGTATACTATTAACTGTTATACAGTAATGTTAACTGGTAAGCTAGTAAATTGTAAAATCTTTCTTAAGTTATTACATCTCTAGTTCTTTTTGACATTGTAGTACCGGTGAAGATATTTTAACCTGTTTCAACACACAATAGGTTTTGCTTAGGAATGCTGAAATATTCTGTATTAAGTGGTGGTTCAGTTTCGACACTATTTTTACCAGTACACAGTAATGTATGCAGGCTACTGTTTGTCGGCAGAAATAGACTATGCTATGGTTTATATTTATTGCGTCAATGGACATTTTTCTCTTTCTTCTTCATTTTCTCATTTGTAGTATTAGTATGGATTTTTACCTAATTGCATTAAACTTGGTCTTGCTCAGGGTTGGGACCGGGAGCTGGCGCTACTGGCGCAACGGTTGGCAGACCAGTGTCACTTTGTGCACGATGATTGCCGAGCAACAGGTAAGTTTTACTTTACTTAAATTACAATATCCCTTCACTTCTTAGAGTATAGTATAGAAATATAGTTGTATATTATCATCATAGTCTTAAAGAAGACTTGCCGGACACCATATGAGGATATCTATCTAAATATATCGATCAATGTACCGTATGTGTAACTATTAACTGCTGATGCAGCCAATGATGGCGTAGGAAACAAAGAAATCAATTAAAGCAGAAATTTTATAAATCCAGGAAAATATCTCATAAGCGTGAAAAAGAGGAAGCTATTGAGTAGCTCATCATGGCATTAGCAAGACCTTCCTTAAAGGATAGAAATGTATTTAAAGTAACTGCCAATGAAATAAGGCAATCGCCAATCAAGAAACTGAATACTCGTCAACAAAAAGCAATAAGCACTGCGACATCTTGACTGGAAGAGGAACACAGTCGGAATCCCATCAACAATCCAACGAGTATCGTACAAGATATTTCTGCAAGAAAAAAGCCTTTTTTTATTATTATTCAACGAAGCGATGAGCAGGGTGGTTTACCTGGTGGTAAGTGTACGCCTGTCCACGACAATGTGGTGGTAATTGGGATGATGTACACTGCACTACATCGCCTTCGTCGCCTTGGATCTTAGGATGGATATTAGAGCTCTTTATTAGTCTCACTAGTTACCACTCCCTTCAATCCGTAACAGTAATGTTTGCAGATTATGGTTGGTAGCAGAAACAAGAGCTGCGGAGGTACCTAAACTGTTTCCGGAAACAGAGATCTACCACCAGTAAAATCCTACTCCATCCTATATAAGAGTGTGATATAATTCCCTCTAGCCTTCCGATCCTTTGTATAATTGGATTCGGGATAAGCGGGCTTACAATTTACTACCGCTTCCGGCTCATCTGATCTGTTTTAATGTTTTTTATGTCCATGGAATTCCAGTTCGGTATCCATACGCTGGGCAGACGGTGGGCGAGGTGAGGTGGCGACGGTCCAGCGAGTCGGACGAGCTGAGTGCTCAGCGCGCGATCCGCCGCGTGTTCGACGCCTGGTGGGGCGAGAGGAGGCGCGTGCAGCCCAAGCAGCTGACCATGCCGTTCAGGCTCACGGCCAAGTTAGTACCAAGCTGATGCTCTTACTACAAAACAACATTGAGTATCTAACGAGACTTATTATATGTCTCAAGGGGCTCAGCTATCTTGGTTGGCCATGATAGTCCCCACCAAGTTCAAAACCCACGAGACCTCGTCAATAGATACTCATCATCAGTATCGGTACTTCCTTACACATCTTACAATATCTTTAATCATCATCATCATCATCCATAGACGTCCACTGCTGGACATATCTTTAATTTTAAAGTGAAAAGTTTAACTATGAAGTCCTTTTTAATTTTTAATATCGCAGAGGCACAGTGTGGGGCCACTTCAGCCAAATAGCGGTATGGACTCTCCAAGCGGTCGGCTGCGGTGCTGTGAGGCACGGCGCTGAACACCCTCGGCTACTACTGGTTTGCGACTTCTCCCACACTAATATGCTTGGCCAGCGCACCCTGACGCCAGGCCCGATGGCCCCATGCCCCATGCACACTGCCAGGAGGTCCAGGTCACCATATCCGTTGCTTTGTGGACCAGTGAGTATGATTTTGATAATATGACGTTAACGTTACAAAGAAATGTACTACAAATAGACAACTTTAGACACCAGTGTCCAGCAGTGGGCTTCACAGGCTGATAGTGATTAGATGAGACACATAATCGCGTTATTGAGAGAATAAAATAAATTAAATTGATTAAGAAAATTTAACTTGTAAGGTGCGACACCATTTGAGCGAACCAGACGAGAGAGGTGATCGAACTGACGAGGTCCAGTACGAAGACTATGAGAAGGAGGAGCCGGAGGAATACGACGACGGGGTTACAACCGTCAAGGAGAAGAGAACCTCTCCCAAACCGCTGCCGATACCGAAGATCGAGAAGAAACACCGTCCAGACCAATATGAGAGGCTAATTGATAAAGAAGATTTCAGCTTGGAGCCTGACGAGGAGAGTCCTATACAGGCTTTCAAAGGTCCTTTTTCTATTATTTATATTGAATTACAAAGACGACGCCATTTAATTTCCTTAACACCGTTTAAAGTAGAAAGCGTTGAAACGTGCCGGACGTTCACTTGATAGTAAGTGATAAACGCGCTCAAAATTACAAAAATATATAGTTAACTAGTTTATTTACACTGCATCATATTTTCGTTAGCCCATTAAACTATTTTAAAGAAAACCAACACTAACTTTTGTCTAATTTCCTAATGAAAGATTGACCAAAATGTTCCTGATATATACTTTGTATCACTTTCTTGTCCAATAGTCGTCTTTAAATTTTCGACGGCAATTTAGGTCATTCCTTACTGACTCAAGTCTGCTTTGATCAGGATCAAGAAATTGTTCAATATCTTAATCCTGAACGATTTATCACAAAAAAAAGTATTCGATCAGCTTCCAAACGTAAACTTATTAATCTTGTTTCTTAGAGTAACATATGTCTTACCTTCGGTGATCCTCATCTACTCTTTCGATGAGATTAGACAGATACCTATGAGGAGAGAAAGGAGGATCCCACAGGGTTTAAACGCTGCTAGGATTTATTCTTAGCACCTCTATATATAAGATTTCGATTCGTGTATTTTATTTAACATTATTGTATGATACAAAGATCTGTCTTAATTATAATGAGTGGTTGAATTATCTACTTCTCAACCCTCAACATTTGGTGGAATACATTCGGGAAGGCCTATATACAGCGGTGGATAAACAAAGGCTAATACCGCTGATGATGATGAACCCTTAACGGAGTACGAAGTCAGGGTTATGAAAAACATCGGATATAAAAAAATATATTTATCTATCTATATATGAGATATGCAGAGATTTCTTGACTCATCACGATATCGCCGAAACTATCAGACGTGAACATTCAAAATTTGATGGAGATATTGCTTCTGCCGTTTAGATGTCAGCTAAGAATGGATTTTATAAAATTCCACCCCCAAAAGAAGTTGCGGGGGTGTTACGGCTGACGAAGCGGGAAAGGATACAGCTAGTATTTATATAAATTACAAACAACTGTCTTAGTATAATAGATTTAATAAAAATAAGTATTTTTTCCGAAAAACATTTTTTAATAGAAAAACCCTTTTTGTTGTTCCTTTTAGCACCAGAAAAGGTGACCACAACCAAAGAGCGTATCGTGGAGAAGTTGCAGCGCGAGCTCGTGGACAATAAGAAAGAAAAGGTGCCGCTGAACAAAATGTTCGACTGGCGCACTCGCTCCTCCACCACCATGCAACTTCCGTTAGTTTACTTCAGCTTCTCTTAATCAACTAATCTAACAGCTAATCTATCTGCAACGACGAAGACATACATCCATAAACAAATCCTTCTATTTTGCTGGCGTTACATAATTGATTTTATGTAATGGTTTATCTCTTGACATGAATTTCACGTGGTGTTGTGATAGTAAGACTGTTGATGGTGAATCATGTCCGCCCAGAATACAGTAGCTCTCGTGTATTGACTACCGGAACACAGCGAATCTGTCATGGCGACGGATTCACAATGACAGGTTGTTTCGATCCATCCATGGTTTTTGTGTGTGTGTAGCGAGGGTCGAAGGGATCCAGAATTACAGCTCACGGGAACCAAGCCAACCTCACCTGCTTGTGGTGCACCCTGCTGATCAACAAACGTATCTCTGATTCCCATCAACCCACTTTGGGCCAGCGTGATGGGAATTACCCCAATCACCCCCATATAAACCTCTACAAACGTGGAGATCTTTGGGGGAGGCCTATATCCAGCGATACATTCACCTGGTGGTAAGTGATACATCCGCCAACAACGTGGCGCTAGTTAGTATGATATACACAGCACCTCATTGTGTTTGTCGCTTGAAGACATAAGATGTTGTCTTATTACCGCAGTAATTTCATCATTCAATGCCCTTCAATATGCATAGTAATGGCAGTAGATATTGAAGCTGCGTTGGCACCTAGACGGTCTCTGGCAATAGAGATCTACCATCAGAATTTTTGCTTTGGTGCTGGTTGGATACAATATAATTAGTATTTTTTTTATTTTACATGAAGTCACGAAAGCTGGGAAAGCGGCGAAGACACGACTACAGCGAGGATAAGAAAACTGAAGTCGAACCCGGAGGAAGAGGTCAGCAGCGACTACACCTACCGCGCTACCAAAGCCGAAGAGGTGATGACAACGGTACGCACCAACAAGTACATTATCAAAAGTGGGATTTGTACAACAATTCATCATTACCATTATCAATCGGTTGACGTCCACTGCTGCTGTTAACTAACTCCTATGAGCCAGTGATTGTTAGACAAGTATATTTGAACCCTTTTTTGTATATAACACTAAACCGTGAAGTTTTTTTACTTACTTGATAGTAAGTGATGCCAATAAGTAGTGATATTGTGATGCTAGTTTAGTTGATTGATATATCACTGCATAATAACACAATGATTTCAACCCGCCCGCTATTCTGTCAGTGACACCCCCTAAACTACTATTGGGAAAAGAATTTTATGTAATCTATTCTTAGCCCGAGACTACAGGGCTGATTCTTAGATAGTTAGTTAATCTTCCCTTAATTAGCAGAGTATTTACGTCAAATAAAATGTTGAGATCTCATGATGAGTCAATGAATTTCGTGGATATCTCCTATAGATGTTTAGATAAATAAATAAATTTACTACAATTAACAAAAATGTTACTTTTAAGGAGGTTATGGAAAGGCATAGATGGAAGCCGACCAGAGATCGTCCACAAAGGTATGTATAGATCTTTCCTTTACATTATAAATTTATCAATTAATTTTAATATGGTCGGGGGTTATCTTAATAAGATACACCCTGCTATTTCGGGCAGAGGACTAGATTACTAAACACTAAAACTCCTTCGGTGATCAACTAAGTGCAATACGAAAGACCCTGGCATCTCCCCATAGGTTGCACCAGTGTTAATTGTGTTAAGAAAAACATGAATTTTCTTACTATTAAGTTACTTAAAGTTAATTTTATTTATTATTAACATAATGTTTATATTTAGCTGTATGAATTTTCCAGTAATTTTTTTTCTTGTCGTGATATTCTGGTAACATCACATGTGTTATTAATATGATATATTTCATCACCATCAACCGATAGACGTGCACTGCTGGACATAGGCCCCTCCAAAGATATAATATATATATATAAGATGTAATTATAACATTTTACATATACAATCCGTTAAATTAATGCTTACAGAGAGATTTGATTATGTTCACAGGCCAGGTGCGAATGCACTGTTGAGCAAGGGACCTGAAAAACCGATAAAACCTACATTGGTGAGTTTTGGTTGAATATAGTTTACAATAGCTGATATCAGTAGGTTAGAAATTCATCCCAATTTCAACTGATATTAACTGACAATGAAACAGGAGATGGTGAAGGGTGTTAGCTTAAAATGCTTTGGCTGCAAATTCTAAATCTTTGTAGCTTTAGTGTCAGACCAGGGAGCTCTATATTACAAAGATGGTATTGATCATTGACTGACGGTCGCTGACAAGACACCATAATTAAACTACAGTCTATTCTTCTCACTCGTATCATTCCTGAAACACAGGTCCAAGTCAAATTATTGCAGCGGTGACTGTTCCAGTAGGCTCTCGTCCACTCCTCTCTAATTGTTCCCTTTTTCTCAGTAAAGACTCTTTACCAGACAACTGCTAATGAATTTATTACTAATTATACTAAATTAAAATAAGACTAGTTTTGAGCGTGTATTTTAATTTGCAGTCTTCCTTACGTCTGGACCGCGATGATCAGGACCAGTTGTTCCGCGACACGGGTTTCAATGCGCAGTGGAGAAAGGATAACGCCAAAGCATAAATAATATGTTCGTTCTTTAATCAGTTTGTTTTATTATAATCTTAGACACTATGGCGAATGTTTGATGTGTGTGCTGAAGCATTTAACTTATCTTAAGATTCTCAAACTGGAAATATACCTCACAATACGGAAAACTCACTAGGGTAATAATGAAGACTAATAAAATACTGAACGTCATTTAATAAGCTTCTCTAGATATCTGATAAATGGGAAACAATTGGATGCCAGCAGCGCATCCTTGTGGGAGGCTTATCCTCAACCGTACGCTTACAAAGATTATACGAGTACGAGATACTTGACGAATCTAACCAAAACCCTCTTTTCTCTCTATTTACGCATGACTAAGCAGTTAATGATGCTTGAAGGTCTATACCCAGCATTAGGCTTAGGAAGGTGACAATGATTTATGTAGTACGAGAAACATGACGAATCTAAACTAAGCCTTCTTTTTCTCCCTCCTTTCCTAGCTATACCTATATTCTATGCGAT
The DNA here is from genome assembly GCA_029032895.1 of Troides oblongomaculatus. Classification (NCBI taxonomy): domain Eukaryota; kingdom Metazoa; phylum Arthropoda; class Insecta; order Lepidoptera; family Papilionidae; genus Troides; species Troides oblongomaculatus. Next base: position 654,625 of record JARDWC010000435.1, read on the forward strand.
GAAGGAGTCAGCTTCCCTTAATTTTGCTAAACGATTCTTCTTTCAAAAAATTTAATATGAAGAAAAATTTGACAGTATGACAGTTTACTTGTCAACATGACATCTGTCATTGAAGAGCACAGTGTGAAACAAGTTTAGGATCGATTAAAATTCGTAAAAATTGTTGCGTTTATAAATTATCAAGTGTCGACAATCATATAATACGTAACTGATATATGTGAACATGTTAGTAAATCGGTTACGGAGTAGCGGATGATCAGATGTTTACTGTTGGAAGATGTGCTGTTGCATATGTGCGTGCTGTGCGAGGGTGTTGCGATGCCTGTGTCTCATCAGCCTCTGTCTGTTCATACTTAGGGCCTGCGGCTGTGACCAGTGCGCTGATATGCTGACGGACGGCGATGATTAAATAAAACTTCTCGAGCTTAATCATCGCATTTTCATTCGCAGAATATCTTCACAAATAAATTCACATGTAGCCCGTTAAATTGATCGTAAATTTTGGTTATCTATGTATAATCAGCTTCAGCCGATAGACGTCCACTGGACATAGGGCTCCCCACAGAGCTCCACATCGATCAATCCTGCACTGATTAAGTCGCCGGACACTAAGGGCGGTCATTCATATGAGGGAATTTGAGCTATTACCCACCACGCTGGTCCAATGCGGTTTGGTGGGAGATATATGGATACGGTGCTGGTAAAGAATTGTATGACTATGCGCTCGTCACTTAAAAAGGTGTGATATCGAAATGCTTCCCACACTAACAAACTTCTTCACTAGTTAAATTGGAGATATGGATGGGAGGGATGATTTTCCAGAATTATGCATTACCCAATATAAGCGAGGTGATGGTAAAGATCTTTGCCCTGCGTCAAATAACGTTCTTAAAAGATGGTGTTGGAGTTCAAAACCAAACCGTTCCATATATAATATTTTCACAACCTAATAACATACTTTCTGATCTAGACTTAGTAAGAGAGATAAATTTTGTGGCGGCATCAATTGGTCTTTGGCCATAGACATCAGACGGTGACAAACCATATTAAAGCGATATACTAAAAAAAAACAACTGTAATTTCTGGTAGAGTTAATTATTACTGTATGTTCTTAAATTAAGCAGGTGTAATTTTAAAATGAAAAGGTAATTATTAATGGGTTGCAACTATTACCACCATCCATTGTTGGACATGGTCCTCTTCTACTGATCGAACGATTTCTTTATACTTTTACTATTTATTAATAACTATCATCGTAACAGTTATTATCTTATCATACAGACTTTATTATTTTCTGTTTTATCTATACCTTGAATATTTTCATTGAATTATTATTTCATTTCATAGAATATACACGTACGATAATGTTAAGTTAATACTAATTTTCAGAATGGATGCTTACAAACATAATGTTATATCGTAGTCATGACGAGATCACTTACACTTTAAGTATTATATTAAGGTCAAAAGATCGAATTTAGTTCCATCATCATCCATCCAATCAGCCGGAAGACGTCCACTGCTGGACAAAGGCCTCCCCCAAAGATTTCCACTCAGACCGGTCCTGGGCCACCCGCATCCAATGGTTGCCAGCGACCTTGACCAGGTCGTCGGTCCACCTTGTGGGGGGTCTGCCCACGCTACGGAAGACGAATTTAGTTAGTTTTTTTTTAATTATAAAGTGAGAAATAAGAATTTTGGAGGTGGTTACTGCAAATTGTTTCCATGTATATTTTATATATTATTCTACCGGAGATGAACTAATTGTCTATCAGACATTTTTAAGTATGTTTTATTCCTATCAAGCTAACACTGGAAGTCGATATCAAACGGTGTTGTTTCTAGATCAATTATACTCTTATATGTGGCCTCGGTCCCCAGCCTAGGAATGTTACGAATTTAGCAATACATAGATACTTAAAGCTTTAAACATATAAATGAAATGAAATTATAGAATAGTTGCTTACGATTATCGCTTTTATCACCTTTTTTTTAAGTATATAGACTTACCTTAAGTAATAGGTATACTGGCGGTAGGTCTGTTTTGGACCACCGCAGCGCCTATTTCTACTGACAAACAGCAGTGTGCAAACATTACTGTGTCCTGGTTTGAAGGTATTTTTAAGGATCAAAAGCACACGCAACCGACGAGCGTGCATGAAGACGCTTATGAAAGTTGAGGAAGCGAGAGAGGTGTGCCAGGATCGTAGCAGGTGGAGAGAGGTGGTCTCTGCCTACCCCGCTGGGAACGAGGCGTGATATATATGTATGTATGTATGTATGGTTTGAAGGTCGCTGTAGCTAGTGTAATTACTGGGGTAATGACACTCAACATCTTATAGCTCGGGCGACGAATGCAATATGGTGACGGATCCTAATTAGATAATCATCAGGTGAACATCCCGCCCGTCTCGTCGCTCAATTAAATAGAAAAAACTTAAAAAATAGTGTCAACCAATTAAACAGAACCCAATTAAAACACGGCCATTATCACAAATACCTTAAGTTTTTTTATCAAATATGTATACAAATGACATGGCCACAGTTAATCTCACCTGTAAACACGCGATAATGGCGGGAAATCTGATGATGTCACCGCCTCGTACCAAGCAGACGTTTGCTTAAAACTCAGATAACAGTGAAGTAATATTAAATAAGGAAAAAACGTGTAACTATCCTACTTGGAGTAAATGAATCATTTACGTATTTATCTAACTTTTTACAACTGTAACATTTATTCGAAGAATTCTTAAGATACTAGTTCTAAATCAACATTTTAGTGTACGCCAAAGTTGTTGCAATTGTGAGGAAGTGTTTGGTAAAGGAATATTTAGATATAAATTCATTTATTCGTTTTAGATAGTGAATTTGTGATTGTTACAAAGTTATGTTAACCCTTTAACCGCTAAGGTCGGATTAATCCGTCACATATTTTCGAGTTCATTTCGTCAACCATTTAATCCGTTTTTTTTTTGGTTTTATAAGTCTGTATTATATTAAACAGCGTACTTTTTTAAAGCCATTATATCATAAGGGAGGTTTTATCAAGGCGTCGAATAAACTAAGTTGGTAACACTCGGCTGAATAAGTATGTGTTGCACGTGCGCATGCAGCTGCTGGAAGTGCGTGAAGTGTCTGCTGTGCATCACTCTGTGCGTTTATGTGCTGAAGCTGTGCGGCGTGGAGGTTGACGACAACTGCTGCGAGAATGATGATTGACTGAAGTTATAAATATAAATATTTAATGTGATTTTCTTTTATTTTAAAAAGTATGCCAGTGCACTTCGTAACTAAGCATCTGCCTAGTATCTCGGTGGTCGCTGGGCCGATTTCGTTTCCACAAATTGTGGTGAAATTTGTAGGGCTGTTGATTTTTTTAGGTTAGCTATCACTCTGATTATATGAATCTGCCACCAACAACATTCCTGTTTCTGCTGACTATACATCGGAGTAAATGAGCGAGAGGGAAAGCGCACTTCAGCATATATGGCCCTGACGACATCAGAAACTGAGGTCAAATATGTTACATAGATAAAAGTCTATACAGAGAGAACATATTTTACGAGATCATAGGTTACCTACGACGGCTTACAAACATAAACAATGTAGTTTTTTTTTATATCTCTTATGTTCCAAAAGCATAAGGCCAGGAGGATAGGCAACCTGATAAACATCGCGAAGAAACTTTAGATGCTAGACACTGGATTGGTTTTGGATTGATAATGACTATGTTCAGTGGATAGACAACCGACAGAGGTGATGATAATGACGATGATAAATTTATTAATTGAAATATATGTACAAAAAAAATAATATCATACAAAAATATTTATTAATCAAAGGTTTTGTATTTTTGGAGAATTGTTCAAGCTACTTACAGTTTACCATTTATTTAATATAATACAAGGATATTCAAACACGGCTTCTGCTTTATTTATATATTTATAATAAATAAATTGATATAAAAGCTTTTGAGAAAAAAAATATAAGCAGTTTTTTTTTTCATAGGTCTTTATTAAATATCAGTCAAAGTTAACACAAGTTAGATGCCATTGGTCCAGTTAAGTTTAATTCTTCCATTTAATTGACTGAAAAAGGAGAGAGTATTAAATATGTTATTTAACAGTAATAACAGCCCATTTACGTCCCCACTGCTGGGGCACAGGCCTACCCTCAATATAAGGGCGATTGGGCCATAGTCACCACGCTGGCCCAATGCGGGTTGGTGACTTCACACATACCTTAGAATAAATTCTAAGTCATGTGCGGGTTTCCTCACGATGTTTTCCTTCACCGTTTGTATCTCGCTGTTGTAACTAAAGTCCACAAATGTACATAACTTAAATATTAAAGTCATCGGTACATGCCGAGGTTTGAACCCGCGACCTTCGGAATGAAAGCCGCACGCTCTAACCATTAGGCCAGCGAGCTACTGTGAGTTATTGAGAGTGAGTTATTTAACAGAGACATGTATAAAAATATAGTTAACTGAAGATGTTGAAATTTCGACGTATTTCAAAGAGATATCCTAACTAGTATTACATTACTAAAGCAGGCTTCAGTACTAAAAGATACATGGCCTTTTACCATTACATGGGGTGGGCAACCCTTCAACTCACAATATTGATACTCTATGGTTTTTTTGTTGTTTCAACAGCCAGTTTTACATCACTCTTGGGGCAAAGGTCTACCCTCAATATGAGGGCGATGGGGCTAGAGTCACCACGCGGGCCCAATACTAGTGACTATAGTTTTGACTTATAGTTTATGCGGTCGATAACATTAATATAGTGGTTATTTATGGAAGAAGATATACATACACTGTCCCTCAGGGTGTTCTCCGCGTGGATGTATTCTTCAGATTGTGGATTCAGAGTCATTTTATAGTTAGTTAGAGCTGATCGATCTTTTTGTTTCGCGAGTGTTTCAATAACCACAGAGTGTATCTGAAATTAAAAACTTTAACTTAACTGAAGGTATTTATATTCTTTTTTAGATAAAGCATAATGTTAATAGAACATAATGTTCTAGTTAGTCTACAAGACACTTCAAAGTTGTTTAAGACATCATATATTGAGTGTTATTATTTCAATAATTTCCATATATCGTAAAGCGACATGCACGCAGTGTTGGGTTGTGTATATTATCCTAACTAATAGCACATTTATCTTCACAGAAATATTGTTTATTTTAAATATTAACTGTCACACCTAAAATTAGGTTATAATAAGTTGGTAGGTTGAGGTTTCCTCTCAACGTCTTACGGAGCTCAAGTTAATCTCGCCTGCACACCGGCGCCCTGCTGAATAACAAACGTGGATCTGACCACCCATCAAACCGCATTGGGAAAGCGTGGTGGACTAAATCCCAATTCTTTTCATTAACTCTACAGAGATCTCTGGGGGAGGCCTATGTCCGGCAGTGGACGTCTATCGGCTGATGATGATGAGGCGGACTTAACGCTTATGGGTATTATCTACCAGTCAACCTAGGAAATGGAGAGATGCTGAACCAACCACAGGAGGAATATTTAACAAAATTCTACGTATATATATGTACTATGTATTAATATAATAAAGCTCGCTGGCCTAATGGTTAGAGCGTGCGGCTTTCATTCTGAAGGTCGCGGGTTCGAACCTCGGCATGTACCAATGACTCAATATTTAAGTTATGTACATTTGTGAACTTTAGTTACAACAGCGAGATACAAAACGGTGAAGGAAAACATCGTAAGGCAACCCGCACACTGATATCATCTTTGTGTGTGTGTGTGTGTGTGTGTGGTGGTCCCAATAAAGTGGCAACAGGCTCGCCCCCTGTTACACTGGACCTAATCTGACCACATCTGGCGAAATGTGGGTGTTTATTCACCTCTGCCTACCCCTACTGGGAAAAAAGCGTAACTATATAAAAATGTATTAATAAACACATACGAATAAATATGTCTAATTACATATATATACGTGTAAAGTACATATAGTTAAATATTAAATAATCCATGGCACAATACACTTAATAGATTGGCCGTGAACTGACCTGATGAATTAATGTATTGCTTCTTACCTTATACTTCTGAGCCAGTCTTAACCTGTCTTCGGTATTAGCTATTTTGTTCACACAAGTTGCTAACATCCTGTCTGTAGCCTTCAGCTCGCTGAGCCTGGCCAATAGGGTCTCTATTGGTATGTGCGATGACATGGTCGTGCGTCCAAACCAATCCTACACCGTAAAACCTTTACATCATTTAAATATATATTCTAACAAGTTATATCAGGTGGCTTAGCAGCCTTTGCAGCATATTTGTGTTCTGGCTGCGAACTTTGGGAGCCACAGTATTCTGGACGAGCACACTGTGCTATGGCCTCGTTATCACTTATAACGAAATTGAGGTTAATTACAGATATACTAGGATACTTGTTAATTATTTTGTTGGTAGGTTTTTGTAGCCGTAGAGCGTCTAGGTAGGTGCAAACATTGCTGTGTTCCGATTTGAAGGGAACTGTAGCTAGTGTATTTATTGGGGTAACGAGACTCGATATCTTGTATCTCAAGGCGATATGCGCAATGTGGTGCTGTGTATACCATTCCAACTAGCGCCACATTGCTATGGGCAGGTGTATCACTTACCATCAGATGAACTTCCCGCTCGAAAAAAATGTAAAAATTTTACAGTGGATTTCTAATTATAGCCAAAAAAAATCTTGATATAACTACCAATCTTCTTGATGAAACTCTCCTTTTGAGGCAATTGTTAAATGGCTCCATGGAATAATGTAAGACAAAATACTAACTTTTTTCGTAAAAAGATTTTCCACGATATCCCATTTGTTACTATTAGCGTGCACGTTCAACACTACCCAGTCGTATTGGAGAGGGCTGATCTGAAAGGAAACATTATATAAAGAATAAAAAAATATTAGAAGGGTGTAAGAGATCCCGTACAACAACTTACGGAACCCAAGCCAATCCCACCTACTCGTGGTGCATCCAGCTAATTAACAAACGAGGCTCTGGCTCCCATGAACCCGCATAGGGCCAGCGTAGTGGGAAATAGCCCATATCCCTCACATGAACCCCTACATACCACACCCTTAGTGCCCAGCGGTACTGGGGGTCATGCTGACTATATATGGAGATCTTTGGGGGAGTCCTATGTCCAACAGTGGACGTCTATCGGCTTATGGTATATTAGAACATATTGACAATGTGATGATAGTAGTTAGTGGTGTTTGAAACTTTACCACTAAACAAACTTCACAACACATGGCCATGACATTAAAACAAAAACCATCCGTATTAAAACGCTAACACTCAATCACTATACAACAAAAGCAGCTGCAAAATATTTATATTTGAAACACAACACAAAGAAAAGAAAATGAAAAAAAAAAATTGTTCATTGTGAATTCTATATCTTTGTACAAACATTATTGTATTCCAGTTTCAAAGGTGCCGTAGCTAATATAATTAGTGGAGTAAGTATATACCTTGAAGAATGATTTAAAACGATAATAAAAATAGGTGAGGTTGAATTTCTAATTAAAAATAAAGTATTGGCTGAATATACCTGTTGCCTTTGACAAAGGGTTAACGGCGACATCATGTTGCCCGCGCCCTCGTTCCAGTGCAGGTTGCAGCAGTACGCTAGACAGCACAACGCCGATTTGTTGTCTAGCTCGCTCTTCTTAGCGAAGCTCTGCCATTCTTAAAAAAAAAATACTCTAGTGCTTTCATCAGGCAGTCTAGGTAGATACCACTCCAGCGCCTACAGCTTCCTCTAAACAGGAGATGTATTCACCTGACAGGTAATTAAATAACTCTCTATAAATAATGTGACGCTTGTATGGATGATATACATTGATCTGCTTTATGCTTGTCGCGTCTCAAAGTCTCGTTCCCAACGTAATTCCACTAGCTACATCATCATCATCATCATCAGCCTATACATGTTCACAGCTAGAAGTAGGCCTCCTCCAAAGATTCTCACATCGCAGGCATTCATAACGAGGGATTTGAGCCAGTTCCTCCTACGCTAGCCCAATGCGGGTTGGGGACCCAGAGCCTCTATTATTGATTAGCAGGAGGCACCATGAGCAGGTGAGATTGGCCTGGATCCCGTGAATTGTTGTGCGGGAACCCTTACACCCCTACTAGCAACAGCGCACTTCAGCCCGGAACACGGTAATATTTGCACTGTCTTATTTGGTGGCAGAAATAGAAGCGGCGGTGATACATACGTTGATGGTCTCCGGCGACCATCAGTAAAGTTAACTGGTTAATATCAAATCTCACCTAATAACTTCACATAGTCAGCCACCATTTTGGCCTGGTGCGTATCGACACCGGGCTGGTTAAAGTGGTTCGCCAGTAAATTGGACATCTTTCGTAATAAACTCTCCAAGTTGCTGCCGTGGCACTTCACAGCGTGCTGGAATTGACAAATCTGAGGAGAGAGGAGGAGAGGAATCTGAATAACCTAAAATTTAGTTTTCCAACAAGATGCACTATTTATAGATCTCCATGGTCTAAAACTAATAAGATGCTATCGCAACGACATTATTTAGTTCCAGTTTAAGCGGCGCTGTTGCAAGAGGAAGTTACTAGGGTAAAGAAACAACACATTGTCTATGGAATACGGAGCCATTTGTCTACCATGGGTAAATAGACTCACTTTCAACATGGTGTTAACCTGTAGACGATGAAGGAAAAACGTCACCACTGACCAAATACAAGATGTAGCGTTGGGGATCGAACTGGAGACTGTGTTACATTACATAAATGCTTACTTATTACTAATAAAAACAATTTTAAAACTTGTTCTATGTTTGTAATAGATAGTCACCAAAAAAGCTGGACTGATTCTAAGGAAACCCTCCAACCATCCTATAGCTAAAGGTTGAAGGCATTACATAGTCCTAATTTTTTTTAAATAATTACTCTCTCTCCAGTGTAAACATCCTAATTAGTTAATTATTAACATTGTTATGAGATGTAATTTTCCATCCAATGAACATTCTGCTCATCGAGAAAGCAAAAAACTAATACCACAACTTAATTATCAACATGATAAATGTTCCTTAATGAAGATAATTAAAAAAAAATACCCAGGCTACATTCAGCGATGGACAATAATTACGATGATGATTAACAAAATTGTTCTTATGACTTTACGCTATTAATACTTACTGCTGAATCTTGAATTCTTCCCAGCATTCTGGAAAAAGAGAATCATCTTTATATTTTTAAATTATTTATTATTTAAGTATATCCATAGCATGCTATGTTACTGAACATCACAGAGCCGCTACTGAAAAGTCAGATTCCAGTTACCAGATACTATTTAAGTATGTTTCCATATATGCAGCCAGAGCATAAGTATGTATGTAAAATAAAAAAAGTTACAGTAGTATTACTCTTAATGGCACTATAGCTATCATAAGGAAACTTATCATATGTCTCAAGGCAATGAGTACAAACTGGTCTTGTGTATATCATCCTAATATGAGCCACATTGTAATAGCCAGTATAACTTACTGTCCAGTGAACTTCCTCATCTATTTCCAGTAGCTTCATCAAATGTAAAAAAAATACTTGTTGCTACTTATTATAAATGATATTCTCTCTACTTCAACATCAGCTGAGAAACATCTTCTGCTGGATATTGGCCACTCTCAAAGATTTTCACACCAATTAGACCTGCCCAGTTACTTACGTTAATAAATCAGTCAGTTCCAATATCTTGCCTTCAGATTGTAGGTTACCAATATAATGGCCGAGTGCTAGAGGCCTAGACGATAGCAATTCATATACCAGCTTTTTATTCAAAGTTTGTATTAGAAATAGTACCACCTATAACAAATAAAAGTTTATAGAAATCATAATTTATTACACAACCTAAAACAACTATACTATTAGTGCCATCCCTTTTTTTAATTGTAATAGCAATCAGATAAGCAAAACATTCTCCTAACGAATTTGTCTACCAATAACTTTTTTTTTATGATAAAGTATTATAAATATTGCATACAGCTTCATAGGGCTCAGGGCTCGCGGATTTGGTGTCCGCTAGCTAAATTACCTATAACAAAGCAGCCGTAGTTAGTTATACACTGCACTACATTATTCTCCTCATCTTAAGACATAACATGTTTACTTGAAATTTCTGGGGTAAAGAATTCTCTTTGCGAATGCTTTGTCCCAGTAATTTTATTTGCTCGAATGCTCACAGTACTCTTTGGCATTACATATTGCCATTATATTTTTTGGACACTTTAATAAAATCATCATCAAACATAGGCGCGGTAGTCGCATGTTGCTCTCATAAATTCAGCGGGTTCCTGCGATTATCACCAGATTATCGGTCTACATTGTGGGAGGCCTCCCAATGTTATGTCTAACGGTACGCGGGCGCCACTTGTGGACCTTACTGCCTCATCAGCCTTTGGTCCATCGAGCAATGCCACTTAAGTCGATTAATCTTTTGGCTATGTTGGCGAGCCTGGTTTGTAAAATAGCAATCTCTAATTATTATTAGGGAAGGTCATGTTATTAGTGCTATAATTAAGACATTAATGTGTTGCTACAGAAATAGGCTGTACAACTGTCTACATAGATGAGCTCCAGCAAGAAACACCAACAATAAAATAGTAATAGAACTGATACATAGATATACTTACAGTAAGTATAGAGTTACCATCACCTATAGCAATGGCGCCGTCTAATAGTTCAGTTTTACTCTTAAGGCTCCTGTGTACATGTAGTGTGCAAGTGCGTCCAAGTACCAGCCTTTTCAATGTCATCGCCACAGTCTCCTCTCGATCTAGTTTCTTTTCCTTACTTGTGTCATTACCAGATTGTGCAAGTAACACTGTAAAAACAAATGTGTATTATTTTTATCAATTAAAAACTTTTATATGAATTTTAAAATTCAAAATAATGCAAAGCAAATATTTATTTTTTAATAAAATTTACTTATTTCAATTGTTCTTTATTTGAAGATCACCTAGTGCTACAGAAAGACTACTCCACACTGATCAGTTCTGTGCTGCTAGTATCTACTCTCATCCCTCAACCTTGACCAGATTACCTGTGCAATATAAAAGGCACCTACCATGTATTCAATTCTTTTTTAAGGATGTAGCTTTTTCTTCTTTTATATTTAATGCTTATTTTATCTTTATTACACATTATTGTAAAGGTATTTAACATACATTGGCAAAGGAAGTTTTTGAGTAAATTAAGTTTATAGGTCAGTATTACTTACTTAAATCTAGAATTTTGGGTGAAACCAGGCTAGTCAGCGGTATTAATGCTGGTTTAATATTGTTGATGCTCGAATTCAATACTCCATCTTCACTAGACCCAGAGTAAGACTTTTGACCAATTGCCAATATCTCTTGAGGCGATAACTAAATTCAAAAAGATTATTTCATTCTCAAAATAATCAAATAATATTAAATCACAAAAATCTCTTGTATTTTAAATTAGATCATAATCACTTACCACGTCGTCATCAAAACTAAAAGCTTTAGCTTTTGTTTCACTTGTATTCCAATAGTCGTCATCGTCCATTATTGTGAATATACAAAACTCAATCAGAATTTTATGTTTAAAATAAACATTAGATTCTTACTTCACATTTTATAAGTGTCATTACTTCATTTGACACTAACTGTTCAGTAATAACTGAATGGACTCAAAGACGTCACTAATAACATTTTTTAAGCTAATTTTAGATATTTATTAATTTAGAATAATATGAATATTAAGATTATATATAAATTAATGGTTGGTTGCTGATTATTATAGCAAAAATACTTTAGTTATAAAAAATTGTAAATTATTAAAACTCAAGGTTTATGAGGCCGTGCTGATTTTCTTGTTTTAAATTATTTAAAATTATTCATAAATATTATTTTCCACGCGTTATCTGTTTTAACTATAAAAAACAGCGTCAAAGATTTTATGCGGTATTGTCTCTCAACCTATTTCCCTAAAATAAAAATGCATTAACATGTTATCTATCAAGTCCTAGTTAATTTCAGAATAAAATATTTCTTGTTACTGATATACATTAAGTTTATGAAGATTTAAATCGTTTATTCGTGCCTTTAACTATATATTGAAATATTTATTAATAATCAGAGCGTTTCTTTATTTAAAAACTTTTTTGGCATTAGGCATTGCGAAATTTTAGTATTATTATTTTGCAATTTAAATCAATTAGTACGCAATGCTATTACTATCTGATTTGGAGAATGATGTTTACGCATATTTAAAACTTCCAACAGTTTTGATTTGCGCGTTTATATAAACAGGTAATTTATAGAACGTGACGTAGTATCAATAAATTTTTTTGCAGGTATTTTTAAGAGGAAAGATAGCAAATTATTAATTTACATTTATTTTCAATTTTAACCTCGATGATGATGTAACATTGTTAATTCATATAATTTTCAAAATAAAAATGTTTTGCCTTTTGCGACCACATTTCTCATTTTTATATTTTTTTATCGACACGACCCTATTAGTTTTTAGTGTTAGCCCATTGTGTTAAAGTAGCGATGAGGTCGTGGATTGTGAAGCGTATTCGCTCAGAATACTCTGGCTCTTATGTGAAACACAGATGGAAAACAACAACATAGTTATAGCGGAAGATTATCAATGTAAGTGTGGTGGTTAGCCAGGTATGTTCAAAAAACTCCATAACATGTAGCTCCGGAATCGAACCAAAAACTTCCTAGGCAATCGATTAGCCATAAGCCCACAAAGGCAAATAAATACATAGTTAACATAACTGTAATAATTTGAAACACTATCGACTTTAAAAAAATCTTATTACTATAATATTACATTGAAATTTGAAAGTACTTGCAGAATTTGTACCTTTATTTAACAACCAAGGTACAGATTAAACAATAAATAAATGCTATATTAAAATCATGTAAATCTTTTAAAATCATAAATTGCCACAGGCAGACGAATAGACATACTAACGCACTTATACCAGTGCATGAATTAACTGATAAAACTTCTCTTAAAAGAATAAGAAACCAAAGGACAATTAAATAGACCACGAATTTAATGTTTTTTTTATACTGCGAAGTGACGAGATCAATGGGACCTTCACACTATAGTAAGTGATACGCACGTCCATAACCATGTCGCGCTAGGTAGGATGATATACATAAGATATTAAGTCTGGATACCATAGTAATTTCATTAGCTGCAGCGCACTTTGGACCGGAACACAGTAATGTTTGCACCACTGTTTGTCGGCAATACGAGCTGTAGTGGTACCAACCTAGAGGCCTCCGGCAACAGAGAACTTTAAGGTGATATTAAAAATCAAAAGTTAAATGAACACTAAAAATCTTAATTTTTTAAAATTTTTTGTACAAGACAACTTGTATCTGTTATTACTAATTACAATCGTTTTAATTATTTAAATGTATTGTAATGATATGGTAAATTATGAAAAAAAAATATTACCAGTTACATACATAGTAATTTAAATATATAGTATATATGAACAGCATTGGATCATTAATTAAAAAGCCAAGTGTGCTTAAATTATAAAATTGTATGTAATTTTTTTTATTGGTTCTAAAAAGCAAATAAATTAACAAAGTAGGATGCGATGGTATGGTGACGAAAAAAGACAGCCGTCTGACTACGTTAGCTTGGCACTGCACCTTTTCATCTCTGGTCAAAGACACAGCTGCAATCCAAAGCAAGCTGGAAAAATGAATTGCCGAGAGATAGGCGTGAGTGCCGAGTGACTGACGATGATGTCGAGGACAGAGCGAAGTGGAGAAGAAAAATAAAGAAAGCTGTCCCTACCACCACATGGGATAAGCGCTAGGAAGAAAGGGAGAGGTTCTAGAGCGTATGAAAAGCCTCTAATTAAAAGTGGGGTGTAAAGGGTCTCGCACAACTGACGGGACCCAAGCAAACTACACTTGCTCGTGATGCACCCTGCTAATCAACAAATGAGACTTTGGCTCCCACTAACCGGATTGGACTAGCGTGGTGGGAAATGACCCGAATCCTCTAATATAAACCCATACAAACGAAGGCACCTGGTGCCCGGAGATGTGGGCAGCGCAAGACTAATCGATGTGGAGATCTTTGGGTGAGACCTATGTTCAGTGCTGAACGTCTATTGGGTGCTGATGATGATAAAATCGTATGGTTTTCAAATATTTAAAGTCCACCTTAAAGTCCTCGCGTCATTCTGATTGCTAAACAGACGAAATGGTGGTATTGCGTCTCTGTTCCTAGAGACCGTCCAAGTACCACCGCAGCGCCTATTGCAGCCGACAAACAGTACAGTGCAAACATTACTGTTTGGTTTGAAAGGCGCTGTAGCTAGTGTTATTACTACGGTAACGAGGCTCAAAATCTTACGTCTCAGACGATGAGCTTATAGTGCTGTGTATATCATCCTAACTAGTGCCGCATTGTTACGGGCGTGTCAGTCAGTTACCATCAAGTGAACGTGTCCGCTCGTCTCATTGCTTAATTATATAAAAAAAAAACGACGAAATTTAGCACAGTCAATAAATCACAGTGAAGGGATTCTAAACTTCATTCAGTTAGATGTTCGACTTGTTGAGCGCGTGAAGTGTTCGAACGTTCGCGGTCCATTAAAATGCGATAAAAAAAAAGAAATCAAAATCCTTTTTTTTTAATGCATCTCACGTGTGTTCGAATGAGGTTTTATTTATGAGCCGCTAAAAATGTTTTTTTCTGTGAATTCCGGTGAATTGCGACAATATGCTGCGATAATGTTGGGTAGGTTTACTTAACTGTTTCTAATGCATCTCTTACAGGTCATTTCATGTAATTGCCTATGACAATACATATGTATTTTTTACTTTAAAGTAAAGATAAGGACTAAAAAATTATGTTATGGTATTGAAAACATTATTTTCAAATAAAAAAAAAATGTTACAACTGAGATTTGTTCAGCAGTGAATATTCTACGGAAAATGTTGAAAAAAAAAATATTTATTTTGATTGTTTGTTACTCTAGAAAACCAAAGTTTTTTTTTTATTAATTAATTAAAGTATTAGCTTAAGGGTCATAATTTTTTTTTTTATAGAACATGTGAAAACGGTGGATTCCATAGCTTAATCAGACATACTACTTTGAATATGAACTTTCTGTTGTAGTAAGATAATGCAGTAAAACTACTGCATTTTATTTTATGCAAATTGTTTTTAATACCTTCCTCTTATCGTTTCTCATTTGCTTCCTACATCGGTTTCTATATGAATATTTTACAATAATCATTATTTTCACAATCATTAAAATTTATATCGCACGACATGCTATCATCTTGCAAAGATTGTCACGTTTATTCTAATATATAACTTTTTTTTTATCAATTACATAGTAGTTCATCTTGAGGATTAAGTTCTTATAATCGTACATCTAGTACATTTACTAGTGCCAATGAAACAGTAATGTTTACTTACGCCTATTAAGTGATACGAATGCCTACGGTATATGATTAAATACGAATAACATAAGGTTTGATTAGATATTATCTTATATTCGATGGAATAACTAGGCTAGTAGAATAATCACCTGATAGTAATGAAGCTGAGATACACTTAACATCTTATGTACCTAAAGAATAATAGGGCTGTGTTTAACATCACTATATTCCCTAGGTACATGAGATGTTAAGTTTAATTTCGTCAGTAATTTGACTATCTACACCGCCATTAAAACTGGAATACAGTTATGTTTGTGCAATACTGTTCGGCGGTGGTACTCAGAGGGTTTCCGTCATCGGAGACCTACGACCAGTCGACCTTTTTTCTATACTTGTACAAAACTGTCGGTTGTGTAACGCATGACATTGCTTCACAAAGCGTCTGTACTGCGACTGCTATTTGGTATTTTAAAGACGACAGGACATGGTCAATCTTACACTTACTTCAATGCATAATAATCGGTTGTTAGATGGTTAACGCATTCAATGCCACTTTGCAAACGGTGATAATACATTCGCGAAGTGGTTTTTTGATACTTTTAACGTTTGTATTTTTTTTATATGTGGACACAAAAGAATAACAAACATACCTCCTGTTTTTTGTTACTTCTTAGAGTAATATCTATTTATAACTAACTTTAATAATAAATCTTTGATGATTAAATAAAGTCATTATACAAATCCAATTAAGTAAAGAAATTTTAAGCTATGGTCTTTAGTTTATCGATTTTTTTTTTTTTAATAAGGTTAGGGTTTAGAATACAGAATATTCTCATTGTTACTAATATTGGTACTTTATAATGAATAGTATTATGTTTTAAAAATTTACAGGAAATTATTTAATGAGAAAAAAAATATTAAAAATCTATGAAGTTATATGGGAGTCAAATGATTGACATTTTGGAGGTTAACTGGCATCAAGTCCTGTCTTTGTATCTTTCTTTCAAGTTTAATAAATAAATAATGAAATGGAGGTCTTCTACTTGTTCGCACATAATCTTAAAGGAATTAAGTTAAGCTGTTCTCTAGCTTTTGTTTTAAGGTTATAAACTATCTTCTTTCGAAGATGGCGTCGTTGACGTAATATGCACTTTAACACAAGTACTTTTTCCAAACCACCGGCATTGTTTCTCTTAATCCAGCATATTTTTCGTTATAAAGTAATAATAATGATCTTAACATATCGTGTATATCATAATAATATTCATGAGAACATTTTTTAGCATATTATAAGTGCTAATTGGTTCTGATGCTGTTTTTGCAAACACATTATCGAATTTCCCGGTATGACGTTAACATAACAAATCCTATATGGCCTGATTAATACTAGAAATGATATTGAAACGAGCAAATTGTGTGTCTTATTTCAACATAAGCATTGACATCAACAGGACGTTCAACCTGACGGTGTGAACACATTTAATAAAGTATTTGATAATTAGCATGATATACACTGCAACGCTGTTGGTCAATGAAAAACATATTTACGTATACGAGCTGTTCCCCGCCCGCTTTACTTGCCGTAAGTGGACTTGAAATTTGTTAGAGGATAAAAAGTAAAGACGGGACAAGGTCTAGCAAGGAAAAGGAATTCTTGTAAAGGGTAAAAATACAAACAGAAGCTCACGCAAACACGTCGCCGCGTATCAATGATAATCGCGTAATAATTATTACAGGACCTTTATCACTATTGTAAAGTTGTTGCCTTGAATAAACGCTTTGTCCATGGATCGGTGCATTTGCATCATTCATAATACGTTTTATTCTTGCCCGCAATTTAAAAATATGAAAGATTTACATAAATCCTTTAAGGTTATTAAACAAAAAAGAGATAATGTGAAAAGAGAATTTTCGAAACAAAAAGTATTTACATAATACACCAACTGTTAACCTAAAACCAGTAAGATTTATCTAGATTTACAGTCGTCGTAGCCTAGCTACAGCGTTAGTCACATCCACGCTGGTTTGTTTACTATCGCTCGGTGTGAACCTGAGGATTCAACAATATTTTGGATATCTTATACTAAGCTTTGGATATAATCAAAAGTTCTGGTACATATAAACATTGTTGTATTTCGGGACCGTATTTTTTTCTTTGCTTTCTCTCCCTATACGATTTAAGACAGTAAGTGGTATTCGAGAAAATTATAGTAAAATAAATGATTATATGGAGTATGGGTATTTGTCGGATGAATCCGTCTTGGGACAAGCAGATGAAGGATACCAAACACCGCAGCATGGTATAGTGCGACCGGACGAAGGTACTGTTCCTTTTGTCTTGGACGATAGCTCTAAAACACAGCAGGAATCCTTCAATGATATTTTGCATGAAGGTTCCTGCAACTGCAACTTGCAATCTGATTTCTTCTTGATTATCTATTAATAGACTTTAGAATTTTCTCTGTTACTTTGGCCGTTGACTGACTTTGGTTGAATAAAATGGATTATAATGAAATAACCCCGAAATCAAAACGATATAGTTTCGCAGCTCTTATATCAGAATTTCCGGCGCTGTCTCATCTGAATGTTCCACGTCATACTGGGATCCAAAAAGTGTACGTAAACAATGTTGCAACCATTAGCGAAGCAGGTTTCAACATATATTATATAGATGTTACGTTTAGTTACATGTCTCTGATTCTATGGAAAACATATCGGTTAGTCTTTCATGTCATTATCATCGTCAGTCAGACGACCTCTGCTGGACATAGGCCTTCTCCAAAGATCTCCACGTACAATTAGCATGGCTTCCGGTACTGCTGGACACTAGGGGCTATCGTATGTGGGATTTCATGTAGGAGGATTGGGTCTATTTCCTACTACACTGGCCCAATGCTGGTTGGCGACAGCTAGAGCTTCGTTAGTTGATTAGCAATTTGCACCATGAGTAGGTAAGGTTAGTCCAGAGTAGAGTCCTGTGAGTAGCTCTGCGGGATCCTTTACACCCCCCTTCGTCTTTGCGTATATGTGCTTTGCGTATGTGCGAAGTCGAAAATCTTGAAAATCAAAATAGCTACTATATACACTAGCATGTTTAGAAATGCTCTAGCACGTGTAGCACGTGATAAACAAAAGAATCTCCACTCACGTACATATCGCTGGTACATACGCATTCACTGATTCAAATAACGTGGTTTCTTGGATTCGTGTCTACATGTGTTTGTAATCATCATCATCATTTCAACCAATGGATGCCCACTGCTGGACATCTCTCTTGTAATGTGTTCCACAAAGCACGGTCTTGCGCTGTTTGAATCCAGTGGCTCCCAGAAATATTTTTATGTCCTCTGTCCACCTAGCGGAGGGTTTGCCAACGCACCGCTTTTCGGTGCGGAATTGCCATACCAGCACTTTGAGACCTCAACGTCCATTAGTTCTACGACCTAAAGTTCTAGAAAATTAATCTTCAAATTGCTTATCATGTTTTCAGGGAGTACCAGCTTGTTCCGTGGTATGTTATATTCCCAGTTATTATCACATTCACTTTGGTGGGATGGGCCTCTAGGCTTAGTAAGCTCATAAAGGATTTGACTGATGTTTCTTTTACGCCGTTAGATCATAAATTGCTTCTAGAGTATAACTTTACTAGTAGTAAACCTCTGTTGCCGGACACTGTCTAGGTACTACCGCGGCGCTTATATCTACCCCCCAAGCAGTGTGCAAAAATTACTTAGTTCCAGTTTGAAGGGTGCTGTAATTAGTGAAGTTACTGGTGTAACGAGATTTAACACATGTCTCACGGTGATGACCATAAATTGATGCAGTGTGATCTTAACTATCGCCTCGTTGTTATGGGTAGGAGTATCACTTCCCATCAGTTGAATGTCTCGGTTGCCGCTTAGTTGAATAAAAGAAAACCATCCGAAATCATAAAGTAACACCACGGAAGCGTCTCTAATCATTACCACCATTAAGACTCCCATATATGTATGTCTAGTTATTTTTTTTTTGCTACATATACAAATCACTTGCCTTTTTTTAGTATAACGAGGTTTCCGGTTACTGGAACTCTAAAAGGTATATTTCGAGGTTAATTTATTTATTTGGTTCTAGGTCAAGAGATTACAACTTAATCAAGTAATTTTTTTGTCGAATGAGGTTGACGTTTTGTTGATGATATGAGGTCTATCGGTTAAGATGATGATGATGCTTTGTTATACGCAAAGAGCTAATGCTCGACCAACATGTTTTCAAATATTTAAAAAAAAAAAAAACACGTTTTTTGTAAGACGAGCTGTGTTGACGTGGTGATAAATGATAAGTATATCAATGTCGCATTAGTCTGGATGATCCGAACTAAACTATAATGCATATTCCCTTGAGATAACAAGTCAGACCTGGTTACCCCAATAACTCACTAGCTACAACCTTCAAACTGTATCACAGTAACACACTACTGTTCTGTGGTAGAAATAGAAGGTGCGGTGGTAGCTAGATTTTTTTGTTATCGAAGAGGGGGTAATCTAAAGATGTTGTTATGTGGGATTTGTACCCACTAGAGTCCCCTTGGTGGTCATATCCAGTGCCTTGCGAGACACCCCGGGATCTCCTGCGAAACGCATCGGTGCTATCACGCAGTTTCCCAGGGTGGATCGCAACCCTCCATGGCATCCTCACTAGGCTCCGACAAGTACGAGACCGACCTTATTTCTGTTATCCCGGGCTAGTTTAGTGGTCAATGAAGACACCCACTTTCAAAAGCCCCGGAAAGGTTCACTATAGTCCTATTATTAATACCCTGATACTACAGAGCAGACGGTGATCCTGTATGGACAATAGGGACCTACCACCAGTGACTTGCTTTATGGATCGTGCTGTAAGTCTCGAAGAAGCGCAGGTTTGATTTACCCTGAGCTCGAGCTTCCGGTGGAGCAAAAAATCGTTATCAATGGCCTTGTATCCTTTTTGAGGGCATGTCTTAATACTGGAAACCTAAATAGGGCTATTTATTTATACAGGTTAAAACTTAGGTCAATAATTGCATGTAGTATATTTAGCAGCGACTCAGGACATAGGAGCTTAGTCTTCCGGTTTATCGTATATTCTAATTTGGGTAAAAAAAAAAAAAAAATGTGCTCAGCAACTGGTTCTATATCTAAACGAGTTCTTAAAATAAATAATTGGAGACTCAAAAAAAAATATCGCGAACGTTTCATGCGAAGGATAAAAATATCTCGAGAGATATTAGACACCTTCTCGTGGATGTCAACATGTCTGTAGTTAGAAATGTATCTAGACATCCTCGAGAATAAATTACCTAAGTTTTTTTTTTGGAAAAATATAACAAGCACTACATTGTTATCATTATGGCTTTACAACTTTATGTTATATTATTAATATATTAAGTTATCGGCCGTTATTATATTGTATTCATTGCATAGTACTATACTAGCTACAGATATCACATACTTATAGTATGTAAACATAGTAATTTTCTCATATTACTACCAGATGGTAATTATAACAGCTTCAGTGGTATAAAGTCTGTTTAAAGTCCATCCCAAGATTTTTTCTATGATTATTAAACTACGAAGCGACGAGACGAGTGGAACATCCACCTGATGTTACGTGATACGCCTGCCCCTAACAAGGGGCGCTAGTTTGTTATATACAGTACCATATCATCTTGAGACATAGTGTTGAGACTTATTACCCTAGTAATTTGATTTTAATAGCTACAGCGCCCTACAACACTACCCTAGAACAATAAATACCTTTTTTTTTGGGGCAGTGGAATCTTTGAAAGATACTTTGTTTCTAGGAGAAGTCAAGGTTATCTCAGATTCTTATTAACTAAAAACCCTTCTAGGCACCATCGCTGAGTCATACGTTGTCTCATGCAGGATCGTTTGTTGAGTGATGCCACCACCTTAAGGCTAGGGAAACTCCTAGACCTTTTTATTATCTTACTACAGGCAGGGTTTATCTTAGTCCTATTCTTACTAGCACGAGACTATAGGGCTGAGCAACAGACTAACCGCCAGTAGAGAAAATGTGTGAAAGAGATGACTTGTCATGATGTTTCAAGGCGAATAGTTAATATGTTGCGTTAATTAATATTGTAGAATGTATCAATATAGTTAAAGTGGTGACTCATCGACTGAACACCAGCAATTTAATTCAAGAATCAGTCAGATATTTCCTTTACCCTTTTCACCGTATCAAGAAAGCTAAAGCGGTGACCCCGACGAGATGTGCACATGCAACTTCCTGTTTCTGGTCTTCCATCATTTTTGTTAGCGAGCAGAGCGAGGTCGTCTAGTGTAGGTTGAATCTTAAATGCCTTGGTGACCGCTAGATTAGTCGAACGTGTGGCGATTAGTGCTCGAGCAACATCATTTGTAGTGAATTCCTGGTGTTCAGTCGATGAGTCACCTCATTAGCCATGTTGATACATTCTACAATATCAAGGTTAATTTTCTAATATCTAGTGTCTAATAAAGTTGAATATATCACAGCCTACTTTGAGATAAATTGACTTCATGTTGACGAAAGGTTACAGTGCCCACGACAGGTGAAGATGAATTAAAAACTGCGTTCTTTAGCAAAGTTGGAGAGGCATTATTCATAGCTGAGTACAATAATGAATTGTTTTTCTTCTTTCCAGTGAATTTAAGCGTATTGACGACTGGCATGAGCATCGCATGGCCGTCTCCTATGCTGGTGAAGTTCGCCAACATTACGGAGACGCCTCTAAACCGGACAATAACTGAAGAGGAGGGATCCTGGATTGTGTCCATAGGATGTCTCTGCAGCGTATTTTGTAAGCTTTATATTTTGTATTCGTAAGTAATAAACTGTTTAGATAAGTTAACATTCTCACCTCACCGAAAGTTGACTGGTAGAGAATCCCAACAGGCATTAGTCCCGCCTTTTGTATACCTCGCTATAAGCATTTACAATAAAGAGAAAAAAAAATGTCTTACTGGTGGTATAGCTGAGCGATGGTGACTAGGAGGGTTAAGCCCTTCAGAGAATAACTAACCCAAAGTGTAGTGGGGCACCGGTGTGTGTGTAAGAGATCCCGGAGCCTCTCCAAATGCACTGATGCAACCCACCGAGGATGTTTTAGTAAGAAAACCTTACATAACCATGACTTCCCCCCAGAAGTAGGGTATCTTACGAATATTTCCCCCCGAAACCAAAAAAAGGGCTCTGCGTAATTTTCTTGAGCGTGGCCCCAAGCAGTAGCGGGCAAACATTATAGTGTTCCGATTTGACAGGCGTTGTATCTGACTAGTCTTAACATTTTATGTCCTAAGTCCACTAGTACTATGTAGTGGCATATATACCATCCTAACTAGTACCACGTTGTTATGGGCAGGCGCATCACTTACCATCATGTTAACGTCCCGCTCGTCTCGTTTCATTGATAAAAACGTAACTATTATCATGTTCTCAACGATCTCGCTTCATGATCTTCAGCCTCATTGTCATTTAATATTGTGTGAATTGATTGCTAATAAAACAATAATTGTTAATATGAGATATACATTAATTATGACTTTTAGTTAATTTGGAAATGGTTCTAGGACTACTTATAACTGAGGTTATACAAAAAGCTGATTCAATGATGATCGGTTTAGCCGTTTTGAAGCTACGGAATCCGTATATACATTTTGATGTGTTAAATGACACCACTTCAATTACTTGGGGTATAAATTATGGAATACTAGTTGTTCCCCTTCCGTTTTGTTGGCGGAACACCCTCACAACTCCATTTGGAGAAGGAATTTTGTAAAATCCAGTCTAAGCTGACCTCTAAACGACAGAAGTAATATCTGTACTAAATTTTGAGTGTTACCGTCTAAAAGTTTCGAGGATCTAGTTAGTTAAAAGGTTTTCTTCGCATGTAGAATTTTTTTTTTCTTTAGGATAGGTTGTCAAATATCTCCCTTCCGCCTTTTTGTCTTTTGAATTTCGCTGCTATGTACAAAGCGCTACAGAGCTCGTATCTGGCAATACTATACATAATTTGAAAGGTCTTGACATAACCTACAAAACGACGCTATGTATAATTAGTTTGGATATTGCGTTCAACAGTTATAGACGTGTAAACATGGAGTTCACTAACGCCGAAATTCGCGCTATTTTAAAGTTTTCCTTCGTTAAAGGCAAATCCGCTAGAAAAACGTTCCGTGAGATTAATGGTGTTTTGGGGGATGGTACTCTATCACTTCGAACCGCGGAGGAATGGTTTCGACGATTCAGAGCCGGTGAAAACGACACCATGGATAAGCCAGCCGGCGGAAGACCTGTGACGACAAATACCGATCAAATCATGGACTTCATCGAGTTAGACCGGCATGTGGCATCTCGTGACATCGCCCAGGAGATGGGAGTTAGTCACCAAACCATTTTAAACCATCTGATGGCAGAAGGCTGGATACAAAAAAAAGCTTGATGTTTGGGTGCCGCATGATTTGACGCAAAAAAACCTTCTGGACCGAATCAACGCCTGCGATATGCTGCTGAAATGGAACGAACTCGACCCATTCTTGAAGCGGATGGTGACTGGCGACGAAAAATGGATCACATACGACAATATCAAGCGAAAACGGTCGTGGTCGAAGGCCGGTGAATCGTCCCAAACAGTGGCCAAGCCGGGATTGACGGCCAGGAAGGTTTTGCTGTGTGTTTGGTGGGATTGGAAGGGAATCATCCACTATGAACTACTCCCATATGGCCAGACGCTTAATTCTACCATCTACTGCGAACAACTGGACCGCTTGAAGCAGGCGATCGACCAGAAGCGTCCAGAATTGGCCAACAGGAAGGGTGTAGTGTTCCACCAGGACAACGCCAGACCACACACTTCGTTGATGACTCGTCAGAAGCTACGGGAGCTCGGATGGGAGGTTTTATCGCATCCACCATATAGCCCGGACATAGCGCCAAGTGATTACCACCTGTTCCTGTCCATGGTGAACGCCCTTGGTGGTGTAAAGTTGAACTCAAAAGAGGCTTGTGAAAAGTGGCTGTCCGAGTTCTTCGCAAATAAGGAGGAGGGGTGCTTCTACCAGGGAGGTATGAAGTTGCCGTCTAGATGGAAACAGATTATCGAACAAAACGGCGCATATTTGAACTAAATCCGATCACTGTAACACTTTTTATAAAGCATTGAATAAAGAGCAAAAAAGCGGAAGGGAGATATTTGACAATCTTATACACGACATTATAAATGGTATTACCTGGTTTTGATGTACTCTTTGCTTTCCAGCTAACTTTCTCCTGGGCATGTTACTGAACGTAATCGGAAGGAAGTACTGCGTGGTATTGACATGCGTGCCGAAGATAGTGGCGTCGATCCTGTACATCTTCGCGACTGATGTGTGGATGCTGATCTTGGGCCGCGCGCTCCTTGGCGCAAACGACACCTTCTTGTTCACCGTCGTGCCAATTTACGCTTCAGAAATCGCGAGTGTGAGTCTTTTCTTCGGATATTTACAAAACTAATTAATTTCAACAACAATTTCTGAAAACTGTTGACGAAATTATTGTGTTCGGGTTTGAAGGGTGTTGTAGCTAGTGAAATTAATTGGGTGACGAGAGAACATCTATTTTCTCAAAGCATTGAGCATTTATCATTATCAGCCGATAGTCGTACACTGCTGGAGGAAGGCCTCCCCCAAAGCTCCATGCTCTTTGAGAATAAAGAGCATGACCTCCGATACCGCCGGGTACTAGAGGCTGTCGTTTGTAGGGATTTATTTTGGGGGGATCTGGGGGGCCATTTCCCATCACGCTGGCCCAATGCAGGTTGGTAGGAGCCAGAGTCTTGTTTGTTGATTAGCAGGGTGCACCACGAGCAGATGAGGTTGACTTATGTTCTGTGAGTTGTTGTGCCGGACACCTTACACAGATACAGAGGATTCGGTGCTTTGTATATCATTTTAACCTTCTTCTTAAAGTGCCTCTTCAATTAGTGAAAGTTGGCGAACAGCGTGCTATAGTCCTTTTTGTCTTTGGTTTAGCGTAACAATTTGCCAGTCCATTCCCTGATATTCCTTAATCAAGACTCTTTTCTTATTATATTAACCAGTACCACTTTACGACCTGGCGTACCATCAATTGAACTTCTCGTTCGTCTCGTCGATCTATAATTATAGTAACATTTGAAAAGGAATTACCTATATTCACACAAAACGTATCAACATTCTATCTAACAAGAACGTTTCTTCCGCAGAAAGAAATGCGCGGTTCACTCTGCACATTCCTGCAGATATTTTCTTCCCTGGGAATAGTCATCACGTTATCAGTTGGACCTTTCACGTCGTATATTACTTTTAGTACAATCTTCGCTTCGATAATCCTGCTCACTAGTGTACCGCTACTGTTTCTACCCGATAGTCCCTACTTTTTGTATTCTAAAGGTACGTAGATATTTTAACTTGTTATCATATACATACGATAAATATAACCTATATAAGAACATTAACCTTCTAATCTTAATATTAACTTCTTTGATTTCCACATACGTCAATTACTTTCTTCTTTTCTTTCTTCTGAAGGAAGTAAACGATAAATCCTTCTTTGATGTTCTTTAAAAATTAGTCATACCGTACTGTCTTAAAACCTTTACTATGTAGTTCTTAATACTTTGTGTTAATTTTGTCTTCTCTCCTACTTTATTCGTACTAGTTGTTACGTTTAACTTTGATAACATCTCAAGAGATGAATAATGTTATAAATATTATTTATAAATTGCAGGAAAGAAGAAGGAAGCTTTGGAAGTCTTGACATACCTCCGCGACTCTGAACAACTGGCTAAGGATGAGATCGAAACGTACGCATTATCGATGAACGAGGAGATCGTCAAGATTGATCTATTTAAGGATAAGATCCTTCTCAAATCATTCGTTTTGTCGATATTATTTTGTATAGGAGCTCAGCTCGTTGGTTTTAACGCTGTATCTTTCTACCTTCAAACGATCCTCGTATCGACGAACACTAACGTTAAACCGGAAATTGCATCGGTGATTATCGGCATTATCCAGCTGATCGCTAGCTTTTGCACGACGGTATTGACCGACAGGTTTAAGAGGAAGCAGATATTGATATCATCACTCATGGGAATGCTGATTGGTTTGGTAAGAATTATTTTTGCTTATCAGGCAAATATTTGACTTCAATTAAGAAGATGAAGATAGTAGTTAGTGTTGGGATAGAAAAAATCTTACCATCGTTTAAACTCTAGCACATTTATCCCTGGACTTTGATGAAAGACCTCTGTATTGGAAGGCAAGGAAGTGGATAACTGCTGAACTATAGTAGATATAAGATAACTAGATAGATATAAATAATAAATTTTGTATTTTAACAAGAATAATATATGTTGTCGTGATATTATTGTATTATTTATATGTTTAATTTGAGGTGGGGCTAGGAGCATTCTTCAAAACAAAAGAATCTGCAGAGATATCCGGTTTCATGAACTACCTGCCGTTGATATCGTTGATACTTGTAATATACTGTTACAGTGCAGGTAAATCTTTTCTTACTATCATACTCTCGCTGTTACGAGTCCGCTTTGGCTTTTGGGGAAGGAACTTTGTAAAATCCATACTTGGCTGACTTCTAAATGGCAGAAGCAATTACTCTACCAAATTTTTAGTGTTTACGGAGATCCCATGATGAGTCAAGGAATCTCTGGATATCTCATATATATATTTAGATTAAGCTTTTCTCTATGATATCGAAGCAAGCGAAGTAGTGGACTCCTCTCCCGATATACTTGCATTCGAGGAAATCTCAATTTTAGGAAATTTTCCAAGGTAACCTTGGTTTCTAGGGAAACCAAGGTTACCTCGGAGAACGATGGAGGCGTTCGCGACATATCCGATCAGAATTAAATTACGCTTCTAAAACTGCTTGTAATATAGGTTGTCCTGGTTAGAATATTTCTGCTACACCCCATTCAACTCTTCGCTATAAAAGGGATTGTTTTGTTATTCCAGTAATTTCACTACCTAGAAACATTTCAAATTTGAATACTATAAGTGTTGTGGTCGGAATCTGTCTTAGTTCTGGTCTCCTTTAATAGAGAGCATCCTCCGATACATTACATAGGTGAGACGATCGAAGCTTGCATATTATAATTATTTTTATTTACAGGTGTTGGATCCCTTTTGTGGGTGCTAATAGCGGAGCTTTTCGATGGACCAGCTAGAGCTATTGGTGTCACCACCAGTTTGGTCGTTACCTCATTGTTTGTTTTCATCATCACTAAGTATTTCTCGTATCTCACCATCGTGATAGGACCGGCGATCACTTACTGGATGTTCAGTGGGATGTGCGCTATTACATCTCTATTCATCTACTTCTGCATCCCCGAGACTAAGGGAAAGACCTTCGTTGAGATACAAAATGCTTTAGGAGGTGGGAAAGAGAAAGGGAGTGACTTGGAGAAGAGTAAAATATAATAATTTATTAATTAGCTTTAATTTTTTATTTATGTATAGACAGTGAATGTTGCAATAAATATAATAATTTATAGTTGTACATTGATTACATTAAATAGAAACCTATATGAAAAGATGTAGGAATCTCAATATTTAAGAAAAAATTAAACCTATCTACACTTGTTTAAATAATTCTCAGCCCTACTTGAATATGGTGACACAGACAAAACAAAAAAACAGACGTAACAAGACAGCCTTTAAAATTTTTCCCTTCTTTCCTTCCCTTTGGTATGGAGATTGGAGACTTCTTGTATTGAGTAACTTTTGGAGATCTGCTTTGTGAATTTTTACTTTTTGACTTTATTAAGGATCGTTCAATTTATTTGGCGCTATAGCAACATTTTTATAATATTTTAACATGCAAGCTACGCTCTGTAACTTCAGTTATACACCAGCGAAAGTCTCATCGAAATCGTTTTATACTTTTCGAAAATTACTCGAAACAGACGGATCATCAAACGACAAATATTTCTTATGGAATTTATATTTCGAAATGAATTAATAGCTGTTATTTTGATACTTCGGTATATATATTTACTGGCTGTTCCTCGCCCGCTGTGCTGGCCGTAATATAAAATTACTTTCTATAGCAGTCACATGAATAATACGAAAAGAAAATGATCATAAAAGTTAATTGGAAATAAAATGATGAAGAATCTATGAAATTCAAAAAATAAATAGCCTATAACTATCTGCAAATCATTATACTTCGAATGATCATGTTCCCAAGTCGAAACATTCACTAGTTATCACGTGATTGGCGAACAAAAGAAATCCATTTTAATTTTATATATATTTATATTAATATATCTAATTACATATAATAATAGGCTTGAAGAGACTTAAGCATTTTGCATATCATTATTGATATATATATCACACGTGAGAACATATGATATGTCATTATGAGAATGAATACATATTATTGCCGACGACCTGATGAAGTTCGAAAGGAATCAACTATTGATGTAGCGTTCAAATCCATTAAGGAATGTAGAAGTGGTATATATCATCATCATCAGCCGAAAGACGTGCACTGCTAGATATAGGCCTCGCCCAAAGATCCCCGTCCTGCGCTGCATGCACCCCCGGGCAGCAGCGGTTGTGGTTTATTGGGGTTCATTTACCCTAAATTATGTAATTGTCCAATCTCCCCAGGATTGGACATTCACAGAATTTGGGGTAGTAGATAATAGTTTAAAATCACTATGATGATTAAGTATATTATTCTTTTGTATAGAGTATAGAAGCTCCTCGTATGTTGTCCACGATCATTGGCAGACGACTAGGCGGTAATTCCTTTTTTTTCCTCTAAAGGCATAAATTCACAAACGTTTGGATCTTTGGGGAAGGCCTAGGTTCAGAAGTGGGAGTCTATCGGTGGAGGATGATGATGAAAGGAATATTAATCCCATCGTACTTCATAAACATTACTACATATAATTATCTAAAACTAAAAATTAAACTAGTAAGACAATACTGTCATTCAAAATTCGCCGAAGTTATCAGATTTTTAGTGACATTTGGATGATCACATCCATAATTTTAATATCATAAATAGCCAATCGTATTCTATCTTTAATTTGTTCCGCTTACATCTCATCAAGCAAGTGATAATAATTCTTGGCAGCCGCAAAATACAAACTGACTTTGAAGGTAAGGTAATAATCTAATATCGGGTTTTATTACAAAAGGGTTTTTGTATATGATAGTAATTTTACCTCATCATCATTAGATTTCCACGCCAATAGTTCGCATGCAGCGGACTTTAACGACTTTCACCAGAACTGGGAACAAATATTAAAAAGTGAAAATATTCTTAATAAATCTTTTTCTCTCCGCTTATATTTCTGTTCTTTTCTATTGTATTATCATCTGTTTTTATTTCTTTATAAAACTTAGTTTTTATATATCTAATATTTTAGGGAAATTTGTTTTATCTGTACTGAAACGTTAGGAACTGACAGAATGCAAAATTAATTTCTTTGGATTTATCTTAATATTCATTAGGCAGAAAGCAAAATCTTCAGCAATCAAATTTTGTATGAGTTAATTATGAAACTAGTAAGATGTTTATATGGCAATTTGCCTACTACAAGAAAATCTTATAATACTACGTTAGTACATTGTAAATTACAGATCTATCAGCTGTTTATGGGGAATATAGAAGTTGTCTTTTTTTGGTCATGTAATTTAAATAATATCATCATCAAAGTTATAAAAACGAAAATATACTAATGAACTATTGTGTCGAAGTAATGTAAAAGAGAAAATGTACACATTACAATATTATTTTAGATGTGGCAAACCGTTACATTTGATTTGCTTCAAGCAATGGACTGCTGCAATGGTACGAGAAATCGTACTGAGCGCAATCAACTTGAAGTTTTCTCTTTGGGACACTCATTTCAAACAGCTCGTACGTTTCCTGTTCTTTTTAACATAATGTAAATCAAACTTAATAGCGTTATTTTATCATCGTCAGTAGCAACAGCCCGCAGCAATCCAGTGCTGGACTAATCCTGTCTCATGAAATGCCGTGGGATAACGGATTAAAGTAAAACTTTTCCTCCTCTTTTCGCGGGTGTTGAATAGGATGGGAAAGGAATAGACTGTTAATGCCACCACGACATTGAATTTCGACTGATGGCGGGATAATCATCCTAAGATGTGTAGGCCATAAATACCGAAGGGCTGCGTAGCAGCGACTTCTGTGTAAGATGATTGACTCTGCGAACGCCAGCCAGTTTGCCCAGCATGGCGATTATGAGTAATTCTCCCATGCAAAGCATCACATCGAGTAGACCCATGTCTTGGATATTTTTTACATGTTAAATATTCAAAGATAAATTTCTCTATAATTCAAAATGTTATTACTTCAACATTTGCGAGCCATAGTACTTTAAACAACCACTCTTCATCTTCCATGGGTCACTTAGCATGTCACTGAACCAAAGATTGGAAAATTAGGTACGTTACGTTGAAAATGTAACGCGATTTATTCAAAAATATATAGTTTACTCTCCCCTACAGAACGTACTTAAACATGCCAAAGTCATGTTACTGCAAGAAGTCAACGAACCTATTCTCAAAATGGCCGTTTCGAAAGCAGCATCTTTAATGGGTGCGTCTGATGTTACCGTAAAAGACAACTTGATGTGGGACCAAGATTACTTAGGCAGGTGAGAACTTTTATAAAAAATAGATCGTAGTGGATAGGATGCAGCCATCCGGAATTTATATAGACGATTATAAAATATCAGCCCACTTCATGTTTCCGCTGCTTAGACTCGGGACCTTCCCACACTAGGCGAGAATCGAAATCATTTATTAACCAAATACGGATTGACGGATGTTACATATTCACAAAGGTTGTTCTTAGAAGAAATCAGTTTTTATTAAAGTTTTACTTCACCGGAAGTTAATGAACCGATCTCGCGCCTACTTTAATCATTTAGTCTGTGATTTCAACGAGCGTACTATCACCATAACTATCACTGCTTCAGAGGTTGTTTATTATATAAAAAAGCAAGCTGAATTCGCCATTCACTTGATCGTAATTTTTACTTCCGCCTACAACAATAAAGAGCTACTTAGAATGTATACACTGTACCAGAATTATTAGACCATTCATATTTGAACACAGCACTTTAATCTGTATATGTAACTTACCAAATAAGTATTAAGTATATTAATTATGTATGATGTTATATTAATTGCATATATTTAAAGAAGGTAGTACATTCCTTTTTGTTATTGATTCGTTGTATAATATAAACAAAATTATAAATTTATGTCAATACGATTTTATTTCAACCTATTTATATCCATTGCTCAGCACAACCGTATTCCACTTTGAGGATAGTGGAAGTGGAATAGAGGTGAGTGGTACTCGTCACGCTTGTCCTTAGGGTTGAAGAGCTCACTACGTCAGTGAAGGGCAAACAAGACCTGCTGCTTTATTCTTGTATTTATAATACCCTAGCCATAGTGTATATATGATCTATGATGCAACAGGGTGTTCTCCATGATGTGCGATGTTATATTTGTGGCCACCTCGACTCAAACTTGCGTGGCTCGCTTTTCGGAGCAGTCTACGGTTCCCGTTATTTGCACGAAGTCGAGGGCACACGGCTGCCTCCAGGCGTTGGCGACAATCATGACTATAATGGTAAGTAATCTGCTTTGTTTGTCATCAGTGATCATTTGTTGTGGCCTGACTCTCATTATAATATTCTGTACAACGAGGACGAGACGAACGGGATATTCGTCTGATTTAATATATATGAAATTAACGCGTATGTCACCACAGAACCTATTTGCTTCAGCACAGTTTAATGTTTGTTCAATTTTTGTCACGACAGATTTATGTGTTGTATTCGTACCTATAACCTCCTAGAACAGAGACCTAGTACCAGTGATACTGTCAAGTTATGCTTATGTATCACTATTCTATATTTGACTACAAAAGTTTGATTAAATCGGTTTTTTAATAAATAAAATTACGGAAAAATAAAAATTTGTAGCATAATACTATTACTGTGTAAAATTTATTAGTAACTATTTCAGGAAGACTACGGAACAATGAATTGCTTAAACCTGGCTTACATTGGCAAGCCTCACCCTGTTCTCAATTCTTATCTGCTACTCTGTCCGATGCTCGGCGCAAACTTGAAATTCAAATGTTGCTGTTCGGTAAATGAAAAAAATATTTTTTAAATTTTTTCTCTATATACTAACATATTATCAAATCTTAAAAACTAATATCTTGAGATAAATAGAAATAAGGTATGTATTTTTAGCAAAGCTACAGTCAATGTTACTTATTCTTTATTATACACACTCGCACAAGAAGATAAAAAGCACAAACGTAAGTTAAGAAAAAATGCATAGGCGAACTTAAGCTTATTTTTGACTGTAATACTCTTTCATGTTTATATGTACATATAATTTTTAACGCGAATTAATATTACCTAGCCGTTTTGAATAGTAACAAATTGTAAACATGTAATATTGCTAATAATATTTTTTCAGGCGCTTTTTCTTAAACTTTTAAACGGATAAGGCGATAACTGCACACTTATTCTACGAAGCGTTGAGACGTGCGAGAAGTTTATCTGATGGTAACTGATATGCCAGGCCACAACAACGCGGCGCTTAATAAAATGATATTCACAGCACCACATTGTGCTCGTCACCTTGAGACAAGAATTTAAATCTCGTTTCACTGTAATTTCACTAGCCCTTTAAAACGGAACACAGTAATGTTTGCACATAACTGTTTGACTTTAGAAATACGGGCGGATTCCTACCTAGATGTTCTCGATAGCTCTAACATCAGTAGATTGCCAACACACTGATCCATATACTTGGAAGACAAATATATGACATTTTGTTATATATAGTTAAAATTTTGTGTTTTTTCCAATTTTATATTAGTATTTAAGAGATTTCGTCTAGATTATTATGTAATATATTGATGTTGATCTATATCTTGGTATAGAAATGTCCTGTGAGTCCACTTCTCTATAAAGCCAGCAAAGATTTGACAGAGCAAACTAACACATACCTTAAGCAATGTCAACAAAAAGATGATGTGCTCCAACATGCTTGTGTTATAATAGCTGGACCCACATTGCAAGGACATAAAATTGAAGAATTCAAATTTGGTGTAGAGGTAGTTACAATTATTAATTTATTCTTTATATAAACACATACTCATTAATTTTACTCTTGGGAGCAAAGCCTCACAGGGAGAGAGACAAAAGAACTATGCTGGCCATATGAACGAATTAAGCCTTATGAAACAAAAAGTGACTAGGGCTATATTATTTATTTTTTAATATTTGTACATACATACATACATATCACGCCTCGTTCCCAGTGGGGTAGGCGGAGACAACTTCTCTCCACTTGCTACGATCCTGGCACATCTCTCTCGCTTCCTCAACTTTCATAAGCGTCTTCATGCATGCTCATACTTATTTTTTCATATTTGTACATGGTGTATTATTTTAAGATTTGTTTTTGTTAGCAGAAAATTAATAAATTTTATTATACCTTTAAGGACATAAACAAGTTCAGCTACTGTAACTGGACATTCTATCACACATGCCCAAGGGGACCCGAAGTGGATGACAATCTTTTTAATCATCAAAATGCGAGAACATTCAAAGCCTTTAACAATATGCAGTTTATAGCTGCAGCATTAATGGCCAAAGCTGTCAGGGGGCGTATATTTTAAATAAACGAATGAGATATAATTTTTTTCACTTTTATTTTATTTTCATACTACATTGATTTTTATCTAGGAACCCTATTTTAAATATAATTACAATAAAATAAGTGTTTTGTACACAACCAGTTATTTTCAACGCAATGCTATGAATACTGGTTTAAATTGTTGTTTATTTTATCTTATAAGTATTTTAGTTTTAGTGTCTGAGCACTATGTACATCAGGAGTATATGGTATAAAGAACAGTAACCATAATAAAGATCAGAACTTGCAGAAACTGTAGATAATATTTTAAGAAATACTTGTGTTTTACTCAGTGTTATTTATCAATATTAGCCTTTAGTCTCTTTGATTCATATATTTCCCTCTCATACATTTCGGTAAAGGAACAACCCCGGAGCATGGTACTTGTCCATATGTTTCACAAATGCAAGCTCTTTCACAACCAATACCGAAGTTAGCTGGATTGTCCTTCTTCTCAGCAGCAATAGCCTCTGCCTCTAAAACCTCCTTTGACTTACCCACTGTATTCAATAAGTGGTCTAAAATATCTTCTTTGGACTTGTTGTCGACGTCAACCAAAATACGACGTCCATCTTCAAAGTAACACTTAATAAAGGGGGAAGGAGTTAGATTTTTCAATGTGACTATTTGAACATCAGGATTTTTGTATTGAATTTGTGGTAAATGCCAAAATACAAATTCTTGCGTTCCCGTATTGTTTTGGCCTACAATATTGTAAGCAACAGAAAATATTCTTATTTTGTCCTTAAAGACCAGTTTACCGGCATTGAGGTAATTCAAAGTTCGGCGAATAGGTGCTTTTCCTTTCATGAAGGGCATTTTGCTTGTTAATATGAAGCTTCACTATTAAATTAAATAACCTGAAATAATAATGTGTCAATGTCAATAACAGTCAAATGTCATGACAAATATTTTATATAAAAAGCAAAGAACTTTAATCCATACAGTCAAATAATTTATTGGCAAAATAAATATTTTATTATTTACTCGTCAGTCGCAAGCTTATATATCATATTTATTATGGATAATAATTTATTTTCTTAAAAGATTTAATTAAGTTCAAAGTAAGCAAAAAGTAGTTATCAACAGATAGTAGTCATTAATATTATTTATCTGGTTATTGTAAGCTACAAAAATCAATTATAATATATTTTTCTTGTATAAATAGAGAAACTAGAAAAAAAGTTTTTATAACTATGTGTTAAAACCAGTCAGCATTTTTGTTACGTTAAGTCTGTCAGGTTTTTTGTGACAATTTCATAACATGTAGTTAAAATGTTTGTGTAAAATTCTTTATGTTTTATTTCATCATTAAAATGCTATATTGTTTCAGTCCTAAACCAAATATCGTACGAGAGATTTATTCAATATGAAGTAGTGGACGCTAAAAACACAATGAAGTTTTTTCGAATCTTTTCACCGAAAAAAGACGATGAATAAGTGTACAAAAGTGAAAAACCCCTGCAAATTATGTTTTAGAAGTGTTACAACAAAAACAGGGGTTCAATGTAAAGGTGTCTGTAAAAAATGGGCTCATTTCAAATGTCTAAACTATACGCCCGGGAAAATACAAGACATCAAAGCGGGCTTAGTAAGGATAACATGTCCTTGCCCGGATTGCAACTCTTCGGAACCAAAAGAAGTTTTTGTTGAAAGTCCGTATACATGCACGAACTTTCAGTGCCCCGCTAATAGTCTACCAATATGTGAATCTACTGAATGTCCCAGTATGTACCACATGACTAAACAGTCTTATATGGCAGAGTCTTCTCCGTCTAGTATAAGTACTAATATTCGACCTCGATGCTCTGCAAAGAAATGTGATCGTCCGCCAACACCCCCTCTGTCAATTTCCATTAGTTGTCCCCCCGAGTCATCGTCATTTCCTAATTCATGTAGTCCACCTTTTAAGAAGAAATGCGATCCTTTCGTGCACAAGCCCTGCCCGCTACCGTCGCGATGTCCACAGTCGAGTTGCACTCCGCTGAGGCAAGTTTGTTCTAAACCCAAAATTTGCAAAAACAAGATGTGTTCACCAATTCGGTCACTGTCATGTTCTATTGTAGGTGAACAAACACTTTGCAACGGTAAGTAAAAACTTAAAAATTGGTTGTTAGTTTTACGTTGTATTTTTATCTAACATAAGAATATGTTTCTAGATTCTTACAACACATGGATACAAAGAGATACCAAAAACGAAGGTAATAATTTTGATTATATTTAATGCATGGTCAAGTAACGTTACGAATTGCTTATATATATTTTAGTGTAAATGAAAAATACAATCTTTTTCTTTTGAGATTGTAGGACAAATAATTTATAATAAAGATTTTATTTTTCGACAATTTTTAAGGGAAAATACAAAATTCGGTTATATTACACCCCAAAAAGGTTGTGTTATGTTATAGGAAAAGGTTTAAATTATTGTAGTATAATATCGACTATTGTGATGATCTTGTAGCAAAAATTTCAGGATGCGATGCGGAAACTGCGATGAGATGCGTTTCATCGTCCGATTCGCAATTGTCAAAGACAAGGGACACCCAGAAGTCGTTGTATTACACTATGGAGCAAATGTGCACAACTGTAGGGCAGTTGTCCAACCAATTGAAGGAGCTAATGTGTCGAATGATGGAAGCTTTCGAGAAGACGCGTAAATGCGATTAGATATTCTGTACATACGCAGTCCTTGTTACAATTTTTTCATGCATGTTTACTTGATAGTGACATTTTTGTTTCAAATATTCAGTACAACTATATGTATCTATATAAAAATATATTTTCTGCAATAAACGCATGTCATTCAAAAAAAGTTTTATATCTTTAGCTAAAACAGGTTTTACAATAATATGTGATGACTAAACTATTGAATAAGAAACTACTTGTATGATGGGACGATTTCTTATATAAAATTTAAGTGTGACTATTATCAATTTAACGGCAACGGGAATTATATTAGTCTTCTTCATCATCTTTACAAAATGTTTCGGTAATTCAGATTTTGTGTTGGAGGGCTATAACATTATTCACTTTTCAGCATTATACAGTGCTGATAACTGATGCTAAAATTCTGCAAAGAGTAATTTCAACGTCAACATTTGGAGCGTTATACTATGTAATTAGCCAAATAATAAACTCCCCTGAAATAGTGAAGGCATTGTTCGGTGTCTATTTTCTATTATTCACTCTATAAGTGCATGGTACCAACAAAACGAATGAACCAGAAATTATTTACTTGCTGCCGCGTATGATCATCTTAAACGATCTGAGTACGTAATCGATAATGTATTGATAATTATTTTGCATGGAACTAAGATGGAACTATGAGGACATAAAAAGATTTTTGATATCAGTATTTATATATTTGTGTATTTTTGCTCTTCAAAAATATTGGATTGAACCAAAATGTTTTATAAGTACACTACAATAAAAAATAATCTTGAGAGCAATTTAAAATTCGTTTATGAATTACTAATTGAGTACAGAAATATGAAAAAAGATAAAAAACGGTTTTTTAAATTTTATCGTTTTAATAACAAATGGAATAGATTATATTAAATATGTATAAACAACTCTATCCCCGCTCATATCGTATTAGAATCTGACGTTAAAGAAAAAACTGCTCATAAAGAAGAAAAATGTTATGAGTTGACACCGTCCCGCACCGCTGTCAATCCCTAAAATAAAACATGCCGACGTAAATAAGAAATACCGATAAAAATAGTCACCAGCCAACCATGTTTACTTATTTGATACGGTGCTGAACATTCTACTAAAATGTCCAAGTGCAGTAAGGTAAAAAATCCCTGCAAAATTTGTTTGGGGCCAGTCTCTGCAAAGAATGGATTACAATGCAAAGGTGCTTGCAAAACATGGATGCACTACGAGTGCTTAAATTACACTCCAGGTAAAATAAAAGATATAAAGACAGGTATTATCAAAGTGACATGCCCCTGTCCAGACTGTAAGACCCTTGAGCCGAAGGAATACCGTACCGATACACCATTCAGTTGTACAAACCTTAAGTGTCCAGCCAATCGTCCAGCCAAATGTGACAACAAGGAATGTCCGTCAAACAAATCTCCGGACAAAATAAATCAGACATCAGCGAATTTAATACCGAGTTGTCCATTGCAAAAATGTGGCATAGAATGTAAGAGGAACAGCTTCCCACAGTTGCCAAGTGGTGTTCCGCCCGCCATGGCCAAGCCGTGCGGACCGCGGAAATCAGCTTCACGAGGAAGCTGTGACCCTTCGCCGAGTACTGTACACGATCCATCAGGGGACGCATTAAAGAATCCTCGCGCGGATCTATCATCGTTAGGAACCCTACAGCAAATGTGCAGAACTGTAGGTCAGTTGGCAAATCAAATAAATCACTTGATGAATAAAATGAAGCAGGTAGTGAGCGATCCAGATGGATTATGTTTGAAGAAAGAAAAGAAACCGTGTCCAGAAACGTCTCCAACGCCGACGGCCTCCAGCAAACCTAACTGTCCCAAACCTTGTCACTGCCCCGGAAATCCTAATCGGAAAAAGTGATTACTGTCAGTGTTCCTTGTTGTGTTCCTTGAATGAAGGTTTACAATCGAACAATTTGATTAACTGTTCCACCCCTTTCAGCATACACAATTGAATGAACGCAATAGTTTTTTTTTTGATGAAATTTTTTTTATCATAATTTATAAATATATAGTCCCAATATAAAGCCTATACGGTTTATAAATCATTACAATAAATTTGTCTGTCAATCACAACAAAAATTTAAAAAGTTGATCGTATACATACAATTGAATTAATTTCATTGAATTTTTTGTAGTTTATGGTCATTTTGAACGCCCCATGGTAAGTATATATTGCATTCTGCTGGCCACAGCCCGTGCATCCAGGTCCACAAGCCCAGTGTCAGATGAGCTGTAAGAGTCGCAATGGCTTGCAGCACGACCATCACTACGAATCTAGATTCTCCTGGAATTGGAATATATACTTTTAAAGTATCACCCAAGTTTATATTTTAAAGTTTTTCACGATGAATGTGATTTACTGCAACTAAAATATAAAAAAAAGTGTATACCGTCTATATATATACGTAGTTGGCAGGCTCCCCACCAGGTGGTCCGACAATCTGGTAACGGCTGCAGCAAGCAGCTGGATGCGGGCAGCGCAAAACCGATCGATGTGGAGATCTTTGGGGGAAGCCTATGTCCAGCAGTGGACGTCTATCGGCTGATAATAATGATGATGATGATGATATATATAGAAGATCTCATTCAGAGATTCATTGCCTCCTCACGATATTTCCGAAACTATTAAACGTAAACACTCAAAATTTGGAAGGGATATTGATTCTACTATGTAGATGCTAGCTAGTAATGGGTTTTACAAAATTTCTTTTATGAATGAAGTTGCGGGTATGACAATAATAACCGGCAAGTCTAATTAAATAAAACAATTAGAGAGGAAAATAATGCGCGCTCGACGTAAATATCGCGAAAAAAGACCCCACAGTCGTTCATCATCGAATACGCCCTCGTCATGTTCATCATTGAGTACAGAATCAGCGTCATCGTCATCATCGCAACGACAACGCTACGTAATCACGCCTACGGAAAGGCCGTTATGCATCGAAGGTAAGTAAAAAAAAAATATTTTTTCTACCCACGTAATCGTTATAAATCAATATTGCGGTTAACCTATGAGGTTAACACTTTATTGATAAAAAGAAAAATGTTATTTTCACGTACTCACACCATGATGAGAACTATCTTCGGGATTGTGACTTCATGGAAGTAGTTAATGTGAAAACAGACATTGAAGCCATGTCTGTCACAAACTATGTATATGGAATGCTACTTAATAAAGTTTTGCGGTTAGCTCAGGGGCTGTCACTTACTAACGGCCAAATCCTTTGATTTTAGACGTGCCAACTATTGAAAGAAAAATACGATCAAATTCATTCACTGACCCACAATCTTCAACAAGCGTAAATATCGCTACTGTCGTAACAGACTCGCAACCGGTATCGAACTCCACCAGGAGTGCTTCACATCCTTCGACAACCGGGGTTGAGTTCGCTGGCCTACGTACAACAGGGCACACCAGCGAACACACTTACACTACTGACCCTCAGGTAACAGATACCATTGGAGTTCATACATTGACCTACCGGAAGAAATAGCAGCTAACGTGTCAGTGCTTCATAACGAATTATTACAAATATTAGGAGAAGATCCCTCCAACATTAAAGATTACGAAAAGGACATACAATCTGACCTCGCTATCCGTCTGCAACATTTGATAACTAATGGTTTGTCTAAGAGTGCTCGTAAAGAACTCCTAGAAAAATATTTGATACCAAGTAATAGTATCCCGATAGATGCAACTGTTCTTAACCCAGAAGTAAAATGTATAATTACAGAGACCATACATAAAAGAGACAAGGGTATTGAACAAAGACAGAAACAAATAGCCTCTGGTATTTCATGCATAGCAGAGGCACTAACTTTGCTCCTGTCATCTGAAACGAAAAATACAACTCTAATACAAATGCTAATGGGTGCCTTGAAAATGTTGTGTGATAACCAAAATGCAGACTCTGTTGTGAGAAGAAATTTTGTGTTGTTCAATTTAAAGAAAGAATTAAAGGATCAATTACAAGCTACAAAAGATAGATAAATTCTTATTTGGTCAGGAGTTAGCCGACACACTAAAGGCGGCCAAAGCTATTTCTAAATCTGGCGTTGAAATGAAAATTAATAATACCACTAATTCAAAACCGCCTAAAAAGACGAACACCCAAAACAAAACCTACAAAAATTTAAACTTGAGAGGTTTTCCCCTCGAGTTACAGGCCGAAGGGGACTCAGAGGACCACCAAGGACTCGGCACACAAGAGTCGTCACGACAGCGCCTCGAAGCAATCATCGCAGCCGGCGCAGAGGCGCAACCAACGATAGATACGGTAAAATATGCAGGTAGATTAGTACACTTTGGACAACAGTGGTCCTTGCTAACTAGTGATCCAACAATAAATTCGTGGATAAAAGGATACAAAATTCCATTTTCTGGCCCAGTAACTCCGTTAACACCTTTTAAGGTTGTATCTTATACAATATCTGAAAGATCACTCTTTAAGAAATCAATTAAGAGCCTGTTATCAATTGGTGCTATCAGTGAATGCGAATCCTGCACAGGCAAAATTCATATCTCCTATTTTCTTAATACCCATACCAAATGGCAACACTAGATTTAGATTAACTCTAAAGACATATATTATATCATAGACAATAATTTTATAGACCCTCGCCACTTTAAACTAGAAGATGTGCGTACAGCCATATAACTTATCTCTAGAGATTGTTTCATGAGTACTCTAGACCTTAAGGACGCATATTTTTTAATAGCTATTCACGTAGAATTTAAAAAATATTTACGCTTTTTATTTGAAAACCAATTATACGAATTTAAAATTTTGCCATTCGGAATTAGTACCGCTCCCTTTGTATTTACTAAAATTATGAAACCTGTCGTTAGTTAGCTTAGATCATGTGGTTACTTATCAACAATATATTTAGACGATATTCTGTTAATATCAACCAGTCTTCAGTCACTACAGGGGATATCTCTGGTACAACAAGACTGTTGGAAACCTTAGGTTTCATTATTAACACAGAAAAGAGTAATCTTATCCCTAATACTAAATGCAAAATCTTAGGATTTATAATAGACTCGAAACATTTTCATATTAGCTTACC
This sequence comes from Troides oblongomaculatus, assembly GCA_029032895.1. Taxonomy (NCBI): domain Eukaryota; kingdom Metazoa; phylum Arthropoda; class Insecta; order Lepidoptera; family Papilionidae; genus Troides; species Troides oblongomaculatus. The sequence goes on from JARDWC010000435.1 coordinate 696,607, forward strand.
CCGAGAAAAGATAATAAAAATACATACGGAAATTAACAAATTTCGAACATTAACGCGTTGTAAGGTTAAAGAATTTGCACGCTCACCTGGGTTACTAACCTCTGCCTGTCCAGCTGTAGAATACTGCTGGCTTTATACAAAAGAAATGAAACGCTGCAAATTTTTAACCCTTAAAGGAAATGATAATTATGACAAGTATATGAGTATACCAGACTCAATAAAGCCGGATCTCGAATGGTGGTATCACGCTCTTTATAATCCTATCAATAAAATAAAACTAAACGATTTTCGTTTAGAGATATATACTGATGCCTCAACTACGGGATGGGGCGCAGCTTGTGGTGATCAGCGAGCTACTGGTATGTGATCTCAAGATGAAAAATCACAACATAATTTATTTAGAACTCCTAGCCGCTTATTTAGGATTTAAAGTCTGCAAAATCCTTTCACGAATGCCAAATTCTCTTGCGAATTGACAATACCACAGCTATCTTATATTAATCGCATGGGAGGCGTACAATTCCTCCACCTTAGTCATATAACAAGAGAATTATGGCAGTGGTGTGAGAGGCGTCAAATCAGTTTTTGCTTCATATATAAGCTCGGCCGACAATAATGTTGCAGACGCAGAATTTCGTCGCGTCCATCCAGACATTGAGTGGGAACTCTCTGATGTTTATTTCCAAAAAATAGTTTATCATTTCGGTATGATTGAAATCGACATTTTTGCAAGTAGACTTAACAAAAAATGTGTGAAATACAGATGGCACAGAGATCCAGATGCACATGTAATAGATGCATTCACAATTTCATAGTCCGATTTTTACTTTTATCTGTTTCCACCTTTCGCTATCATATTAAAAGTATTAAGGAAAATTAAAAACGATGGTGCCAAAGGAATTTCTCTTTGTTCTACACAACCTTGGTATCCCTTATAAACCAGTTTCTTAATTTCAAAACCTTTAATTTTTAAGCCTAGTAAGAAATTGATAATATCTCATTCCAGCACTCGCGACGTACACCAGAAAACTACCCTGGTTGCCGGGATATTATCCGGTCGTCGCTCCTAAGAAGAAATCTACCATCGTCGGCAATTTATATCATGCTTGCATCCCTTTCAGAAAATTCTCTTAAACAATATGATTCTTGTTTCAAAAAATGGTTCATTTTCTGTAAATCTAACAATGTTTACTTATACTCAACATCGCTTCCAGAAATTATTGAATTCTTATCACAGTAATATGATTTAGGTGCTCAATATGGAACTTTAGACAGTTGTAGGTCCGCCCGTTCACTGATTCTGGGCAAGAATGTTGGTAATGACGACCATTTAAAACGTTTCTTCAAAGGCATTTTTCGTTACGTCCCTCTATGCCAAAATATAACATTATCTGGGATGCATCTATTGTACTTAAATTCGTAGCTACCTGGTATCCTAATGATACCCTTGTTCTAGAAAGTCTATCTAAGAAACTAGCGATGCTTTTAGCGTTAACTACTGCCCATAGAGTACAAACTTTATCTAAGATTAACATCAGGAATATAGAGTTTAATGCAAATGAAATACGAATCAAAATTCCTGATATGATCAAGACGTCACGAGTTGGCGCTTCGCAATCAATGTTCAGCTTACCCAGTTATACCAAGAAGACGGACATATGTCTCGTTGATACATTAAGGTCCTATCTTAACAAAACTCAATCCTTAAGAGATAATAACAATAATCTTTTTATAAGTCTAAAGAGGCCCCATAAAAATATTACATCACAGACATTAAGTCGTTGGATTAAAGATACGTTAAGTAAATGCGATATTGATGTGTCACTTTTCACTGCGCATAGTACTAGACATGCTGCAAGCTCTAGGGCGTACCAATTAGGTGTTAATTTAGACCTCATTAGGAAAACAGCTGGTTGGAGCGGTAGCTCCAATACCTTCGGAAGATTTTATAAAAGAATTATTACTCAAGCGTCTGAATCTAATACAATATTTGCAAGATTAATATTAAACGATTCCTTATAATGAAATTTGGTAATGACACTTATCATTATGTATATTTTTATGAGAAATTGTGGTACTTTTGTTCAAGAAAAGGTAAACCAACACATACGTAAGATCAACTCAATTACAACTAGGAACAATGATTACACTAATGACAATAACATCGTGTTTCATTGTGATATTTTCATTGAACACACTCCAACATCTACATGTGAAAATAATGCTAATCTAGAGGACCAAGCCCGAAGTATAATTAATAATTAAACGAACTTACCCGATGTGAAGTTCTATTATAATTATACGAAGGGCCTTGTCCGAAAAGATTAGCATCCCTCCCACCCTTGTTACACATTACCAATATGAAATTCAAATATCATTACAAAAACCAGAGTAACTAAAACCTCTGAACTAAATGACAATCGCAGCAACGAGTTGATGTGGAGGGGGGACCTGCGGCGCCGTTACTTTTAATATATATGTACATATATATATATATATTCCTTTTCTGGTTTTATCTCAAATATAGTGCTAGATGGCGACACCGTATGTGCTACTACATGTGAAAATAATGCTAATCTAGAGGACAAAGCCTCTAGATTAGCATTATTATATTAAAGTATAATTATAATAGAACTTCACTTCAGGTAAGTTCTTTTCATTATTAAACAAATTTCAAGTCTAAATTACAAATCAAATTTTACGGCCATTAAAGCAAGTGGGAAACAACTAGTACTACAATAGATTTGAAATCGCAAAAAACCTAGACGTACTTTGCAGGATAATTTTATTAATTCCAGGTTTTATTATATATATGTAGTCCTCAGTAGTAACATAATCCGATATTATTTCGCCTTGTCAGTAATTGGATATTAACCTTTATAGATAGCTTCCTGTCTGAATAATTAAGCATATTTAATTTAAAACGAAGAATTTTAATACATTAACAAGTAAACCAGTATTATAATTCGAGTAAATATGAAGCAACCCAATTGGCGATCTTCATAAATAGTTGGATGGTTTGATAATATTTTGATATTTCTTGAAACGGAGATGATTTCTGAGGTGAATTGTAAGTAAATAGTTTTTGGGAGTACCTTATAAAACTGTTAAATAATTAATACAGCTTTATACTAAGAGATATCTACCAGTTATATTGCTGTAATCATCGGCTCAATACCTATCAGGATGAGAAGATAGGTGTGAGCGTATAAATCCTGATATTTATATAGTACCTTCCCTTTATCATCTGAGACAAAAACTTTGTTATTATGAAAGAAATCGTTTGCTTTTTTCGTTCTTTTGACAGGCATCACTACTATTGTTTTTGTATTAACTAAACGATATTTGTATTATTACTCATCGAGTTAGCTGTGTTTGATTGATTCGGAGGTTAGTTTATGTGATACGGAATTGATTTTGTAGTTTAGTGAAATACAACTAACCTACTCACGTAAATACTAGTGAAATCTCTTCTGCATTGGCCTGTTATGTGCTGTGTATAAGTACGTTTTAAATTGTCGCTATACATCATCGTAAATTATTAGTAAAAAAGCAGCGACATTTAAATGTTGGATTGACATCTGATGTTAGAATGTAATAATTCAAAACGCTAGCATAAAGCTGAATTTAATTGAAAACTGAAAAATAATATATTAGTAGCTTCGGCATAATTGTTTAAAAGCAACATACCATTAGACCTTCACACATAAAGCTATTATGTAAACTGTCCATGATTACGATCCCGCAACCATCTGTGCCAAGCTTCCTGTGAAATTGCCCACGTGGTTGTCCCGTATTTTAATTATTAACGGACTTATTCTGATAGATGGTAAGGATATTTAATAGCGTCACTGGTCTGATTGATTGCGTTAGGCTAGACGTTTAAAGTAGACCTATTTAGTATCGGGTGAGAAATCTTCGAAATACATAAAGACATGACTCTGCCTGCTACAGAAGTAATGTTTAAATGAGATTTTAATTCGCTGTTACCTGATTAAAAATCTAGTTAGAACTGTTTTAATTAACACAGACTACTACATTATTGTTGAGTATTTCAGAGACAGTTTTATGTGGAAATGAAACGCTTTTATTCACAAGCAGTGCCTTAGTCAGTACGTAAGACATTTTGGATTTAAAGAAAAAGTATTTGTATACATCCCGTTGAGTTTTACACTGATTCTTCTGAGATTCGAGGCATTTCTATTGCCAGTAGTTGCTAGCAGCCGTTATTATAAAGTCTAGGGTGAGTCTATCTTTGACTGACATTCTATTTAATAAGTAGAAATTTCACATATCTGGACATCGGTTCGTTTGTGGCCTACATTTATTACGAGAGGAGAGAGTGAGAGATAAACATTAAACCGTGAATTGTTGTATCTTTTCATACATGTACCCTTCTAACGTCTACATTGATTTAGATTTTTTGTTTAAAGCTTGTCAACTCATGAAATGACGCTCTAAATCAGTTTCGAAGAGTTGTTTTTATATTTTAACGTGATATTAATATGGAATCTATATTTGATTTATTCTATATAATGTTCAGAATAAGTGTCCCTGCGCTGTATTGTACAACTCTGATTGGCAATCAAACTATGATTCAAGTATAATTCAGTTGAACTATTGCCATTTATCGCGTTAGGAACGAGCGAGCCGTGAAAATTCGACCTCCTTTGCGTGTTATAGTTTGCGCTAAGTTTTAATTAATGAATTATGTTTAGTCATTAAAGTTTGCTAAACGTAGATGCGGTGTGTGTCCTTTAAACATTATTAGGCGAATCGTACAATATTTACCGGTACGTTGATAAGTGATTAGATTTTGCTATTATCTCAATTATACCTGGTTATCTTTACATCGCAAAACATTATTACGTTCTAGATAGATGGATATATTTTCGAGAATGTGCGATGGAATTATATTACGTAACTCATTCATCCCCGTTCCACCAAACTAGAGGCACTGCGAGACACTTTCCTTACGTTATGGACCACGCCAGCTTGCAAACAAAGAGGGTCAGCTCCTTGTTCTTCATAAGAATAGCAAAGGAGTGGTACAAGTTGCGGCGTCAATGTTCTCCTCAAATACGACGTGAGTGTCTTCAAGAAAAGAGTGAATAGACTCTTGCTAGGGTAATGCACCTTACTACACATACCACATCACCATTTGGTGTCAGATGGGATTGTGGACAAGCGCTAACCTTGTCCATTTTAAAATAGTGCTCCTTTGTCAGATCATTGAAAAAGAAGTACCTTTTATGGAGGTGTATGCAAGAGCGCTATGCTCTCCGGTACTTAAGTTTACAGGTGTAAGAACATGGTCAAGGTACCGCTACCCTGATAATGACCCTGTTTACTGTATGCACTAGGTTTGTGTTCCTAATTCTTCTTTCCTTCTGCAGACCTACTGGAAGAGATTTCAACATGAAATAAGTAGTGCCCTTGTACTCTATATTCTTATTGTCGTGTTTCTTCTAACAGCCTAGTCTACAAAGTGTATTAAATAAATAAATAAAAAAAAAATAAATGACTAGAAGAAGTTTCTGTGCAACGGGCATTAAGAGTAGTATATAACCGTACAGTCTCTTGATTGTATAGCGGAAGTTCCAGGAATGGTAATAACTCTTTCTGCTCATTTGCAGGACTTTTGTCTGTACATGGAAACTTATAATTTACTGAGGGCGACTAACAGGACTTTTTAAACTCAAGAGAAGTCTTTCTAAGTACAAATTAAGTATCTATATGTATGATATTGTCATCGACACCATCTTCTTGGTTGTTTCACTATTGTCGAATTGGTTATTGTTGTAAGAGTGATAGATATGTAAATGAAAAATTATTCTCCTATGAATTTTTTATGTGTAATATGTCATCATCATCATTAGATGCACTCTTTAAACTAGAGTTTGGCGATCAGATTGAGAAAACCAATTCAATCTTCAGCTGTAATATATACAAGGATAAAAATTGTTAAATGGTGGTTTATGATGAGTTGAATTATTGTTTTTCTTTTGTATATTGGATAATTACGTATGGAGGGGACAAGATTGTACCTTATGTGATGCAAATAGTAAATGATTTCGATTATGTACACAGAAACTTATAAAAACTATGTTCATATACTTTTGACGCGGTTTTTAAAAACACCCGAATTTCTAGCTTACTTAAAGATTTCGTTAGAAAATAATCTACTGATACTCCTACTTAGACGACTATGGCCGAACTCTTTTAAAACAAAACTATTAAGCACAAAGGAAAAGAACTGGAAGAACTAATAATTATATAGTAGAAAATGTAATGATGACAAAGAGAAATAACTGGTGGTAAGGCTCTGTCCCCAGAGATCGTCTAGATCGGTATCACCGCAGCTCCAAACAATGGTGTGCTAATATTAATGTGTTCCCGTTTGAAAGCCTTGTAAGAGATTGCTGTGGTGACAAGATTAACTCATAGTGCCTCTTGCCCACGAGCACAATGTGGTGCTGTGTCAATCATGCGTAGATGGGCCACGTTGTTATTAGTAGTAGTAGTCCGCTCAAGCGTTGCTCGTAGAAACTTTCGGTTTCATAAATTATTATTAAGTTCCTATTAAAGTATGTTAAAATAAATTAAGCAGGCGAGCATTGTGCAAAGATTATTTCGTAGATCTTTCCTCTTATCGATTTATTAAAATCATCCATCACGACTAATATTCGTGATAGTATCACACTTCGTATACATGTTTTATGTTATTATTTTGATATGTACTATTACATATATAATGCAGTATTCGTTGCATCTTTCGAGTAAGAACAGCAGACATAATTAAGTGACATAAAACTTCTGAGGAATCTCTTTTAAATTTCCTGCTATGGTGAGTTCATTGATATATTATACATTGATGTGAATTCACATAAATTTCTTTTATAAAAAAAATCGTAACGAACTCATATTACCTTTACCACGTCTGAGTGAACGTGAGACTCCTATTATAATAGAAAAAACGTATTAAAAAGTAATAGAGAAGCAGATAGTAATTTGAAAGCGAATTACCGCAGTAAATCTTATTATAGAAATGCTATATAGAAACAGATTGAATTAAGGTGTAATGAAATCCTCCGAGGAATAAAGACTTCTTTACCGTGGACAATGAAGCTATGGGCGCACGACAACGCAGCTCCTGACACTACTGAAGATAAAGTATGTAAATATTATTGTGGTTCAAAAAGAAACTGTAGCGGATAAAATCTTGGAAGGTGTATCCGCGCTCTTCCACGTCGCTGCTACTCACCGTCTATCCTGTACCGCAAAGAGTTTGAGTCCAGAACCTTAAACTTATTTGGGATTGCAGTTAAATTTTTTATAGAATTTAATATATAAATCTGACTGGTCCAATGATAGTAGATATCTTTGCTCCTACTACATACATACATACATACATATATATCACGCCTCGTTCCCAGCGGGGTAGGCAGAGACCACCTCTCTCCACCTGCTACGATCCTGGCACACCTCTTTCGCTTCCTCCACTTTCATAAGCGTCTTCATGCACGCTCGTCGGTTGCGTGTGCTTTTGATCCGGCCTTTCTTTAGGACATCTCCGATTTGATCGGAGTATGTCCGTCTAGGTCGACCTGCACCGATTTTTCCAATCATTCTTACCTTGTATATTTCTTTCGTTAATCTTCTTTCATCCATTCTTTTCTTGCTCCTTACGAATAGACATCTTGATAAAAGAAATATAAAGTCTGTAGCGTAGATGAGTACAGATCACATTGGCTACCGAAAAAATTACGATTTTTTTTCTCTTAGTGTCCATGTAATTCGACAGTCCTTTACTTATTCGATCGATAAAGAGTCTTCGTCTTGTCTGGCTTAATGAGGTTTTCTGACGTTCATACCTTGAGTATTAATAATAATATTAGTATTGATAAAAATTATAAAACACAACTTCTAGATGATATCTATACCGTTAGATACATTACCTTATCTTATCTTACATACATTTTCACTCATTAGTTGCGTGCTTTAAAAATTTTACTTTCTCATTGAGTGGTATAACAAAACTTGTGGGAACAGTTAGGTTAAGCTTTTGCTGCCAAAGGCCATTTAGTTAGGTTTCAACATCGTTACCGGTGCAGTTGTACTAATTTGTGTTATAAGAACTTCATTGACATGCATAAAAGTAGGTTGACTTATTGCTCAAAAAGCAATTTCTTCCAGACAATCCATTGGAAAGGACGACGTGAACTAAAAGCAAAGAAAATATAGTGATGGTTAAATAATAAAAAACTAGAACACATGATGACAGATGCGAGCAATAGCACAGTTAGATAGAATTTATAATTTAAACTTTACGATCGTAGTTACTTAAGTGAATTTTGAAAGAAAATAGGGATTTGGCGAAACGAATATGGCTCGGTAAAGAGTTCCATAAGCGAACCGCCTTAAAGGAAAAGGAGTTTTGGAAAATGAAGAGGACTACACCAGGACATGAAAAGAAAAGTTTATTGAAGAGCGAAGAGTACGGGGGGGTAATGGGAAACGGAAATAAATTCGAATTGATTTTTTAGGTAGGAAAGTGTTAGAAGATTGAACAATATCTTGTATAAAATAGAAAGAATGGCAGCGACTTGAGTGTTTTTGCGATATTCAGATGTGATCGTATTTGTTCATAGTTTTAAGATAATTTTAATTATTCAATGACTGGTTTGATCCTCAAGAATCACCCTGAGTTTCTTCAGCACTAGATATAGTAGTCTCATTGTTTTGTGTTGCATAAAGCGATTTATGTGTATGAGGTTTATACTGTGCGTCATACAATGTGCTGCTATATTATAATTAAGGTTTGGAGGTATTCCTCTATTTGCATGATTTAACTCCTTCATAATTTTGTTAGACCTTTTAATGATTCTGTTCTTTGATGACATTTTTTCGTAATCCATTTAGGATCAACCCACTAATTCGTGATCATTCTAGTTATAGAATACGGATGAGAGGATCTAATATTTCTATGGATTGAATTTATTTCTTATATTTATTGAATAAAACTATTTCCGCTAAGTATTCTAAGTAATCATTGTGACCCAAAAAATTTGAAGATCTCTTAATTTGTGGGGAACTTTTTTAATTTTTTTGATCAAATTTCGTAAAATTAGTAATGAAAACCAAAGAAGGATCCAATCCCCGTTTATGATATTAGTTAACGATTTCATTAATTGTTATTTAAATTCCTTGATCGTTAACTGTCAAGTCCTTACAAAAGTCATCGGAACTCACGTGCTTATTATCTATATCAAAATGAATCAATAATTTTTACATTTTAATCGTAATCACTTATCTACAGTATAATTGCAATGTATAGTATAAGTATATGAAGTGATTCGCAGATCTATATTTTCGATCGTTTAGATTACATTCGTTCTCCGATGGTGTTGTACCTTAATAGTTAAGTTCAATAATGAAACATTTGTTTTAATAAAAAAAAAATATATATTCTGGTCACTAAATGGAACGTCCCGAGTACCAATACGACAAAATACAGAAATCACCAGCCGTTATGGATTCGTCTATTAAGTATCAGTTATTAATAGTGGCATGCAGTAAGTTATCATCTGATTTAAATAGTGTTTTGAATAGAAATGTAAGGGATAAAGAGATATTGAGCAAAATGGAGCTTTTCTTTACAAATATCAGGATTTCTAAAGACACAATGTATCTATAGAGCTCATATCTTTATTCTCTATAGTTTGAAGAAACCGTGTGTTTACCTCGCCGATGCAAGAAAATTTTCTAACCAATTTTTTTAACTATTGTAACCATAATTATTTATTTTTTCAGTTATAGGTATATTAAACTAGCAATATTAGTTCGTATAACGTCAGATGATCTTTCGGTTTCCGTTGGAAAGTTAAGACAATTTAGTTAATATGTAAATTACTGTCATTAAATCAATTCCACGTATAGAGTGTTCTAAAAGTCTTTCATAATTGATTTACAATTTCAGTTAATATCGGCCAGATAATAGTTGGATACAGTGTGGGCTGGTCAGCTCCAATTATACCTAAACTTCAGGACAATTCGACATCTCCTCTTCCGGAGCCGATCACCGACCTACAGGCGTCATGGGTCGGATCATTACTATACATTGGGGCCATGATTGGTAATTTTTCTTTGTTTCATTATATCTAGTTACAGTATTAACAATATCAGAACGTGTTTAAAATACATTTCCTTACAACTCTTATTAAATCAATATATGAATATTTATCGTCCAGCAAGTTTCCACTTTAACGAATAGAACAGAAGGTCGATCCCATTATTTCTATATAGTTAAAGACCTACACGAATTTTAACATATACTAAATCTTGGATCAGGAATAACTTTTAAAGTTTTAAGTAATCCATCGTTCGCCTTCTTTGTTGGACATAAGTATCTTAAAGTATCATGATCAAGGTAAATCAGTAGATCTTCCCTAAAACTGATTTTCACTTTGTCCTGGTGGTGAAGCTCAGTAGCTGTGGCCTGATAACCCACTATGAAGCTAAGCGAAACCTACCCTGACGGCTCTAGGTGGCTTCTAGTAAGTTCATTGGACTAATGAGCTGAAATGTGTGCCGATGGACTGCGAGATCGGGGTTGCACTGCCCTTTGCAGACCTGGTAGAGTCGTGGAAGGAGAAGAGTATGGGCATAGCGATTTGTTGATCTGTCTCTCCTCCGCGCCCATACAATGGTTGGCGGCAGAGCCAAAACCAATCCGTCGAGGGGCACCAAGAGTATTTTCTCTCTTGGCTTTTATGGCTTCTATCTGACGAATTCGAGGTTATCTATAGCCCGGATGAGAATAAAAGATTAAAAAAGGCTTCTATGCTCCTGCCACCTTTACAATGAGGAAGAGAGAGGATTATTTTCATTGAGGTTATGTGTTTAAAAATGTTCCTGCGGCACCGTCGTAAATCAATGAAGGTGGATCATCGCTTTTAGTCGATGCGTCTAACAAAAAATAATCCGTAGTTCTGGATAAAATTACGGAAGTCACTGGATTTTGGTTTTTCTGAACTGGTTTATACGGCTATCCTTAACGGTTGACTATGATCATAGGAAGTCTTCCGATTGTTGATGATGATATTATCATTTAATGTCCTATTTCAGGTCCTTACGTCACAGGCATATTATCCAATTTAATTGGAAGGAAACCGTGTTTGCTTATTGGCGGTTGTCTAAACATCCTCTCTTATATTCTCGTTATTACAACGAAAAACGTCGCTATGGTGTTGGCGTTGAGGGTTATGAGTGGCCTAGGGATGGGGATCACAACGGTGTGTAACCTGGTGTATGTCGGTGAAATAGCGTGAGTATCCTTTTTTTTTATTATATAATAAATAAGCACTAAGTACTTCATAAAATTAAATCTTTATTCTTCATATAGTATTGATGCTTTAACAAAAAGTTATTTCCATGTTGTAAATTATTCTGTTGTTTGTATATTCATCATCTTTCATTGTTTTGGTTATTGAGAAAGTTTCTCATTACATTACATTAAAACTTCCTTGTGGTATTTTGAAAATGTACAAATATGAATCGATCAGCTAACCGAATATACATCAACAACAGATGTACCGTGAAGTCAAACTTGTTAAAAAAATTCATAGACGTTATAATTATTATATAATATCAAGATCAGTGTATGACCGCGATCTTATCTGATGTTGTGTTGATGTGATTTGTGATGGTAAGACACACTAACTTATTCACTCTTTCCCCGAAGAAACCCTCATCAAAATATAACACCTATATAAATATACCGGGTGTTAGGGAGACCGCTTCCGAAAACGAAGACAGACCATAGTACTAATGACACCTTCGATGATGGTACCGATAATAAAATCGATCCTAGTATTATAAAAAATATCATATTTTTAAAACGTTTTATTAGCATTATTTACGCTCCATCATGTTAGTACAGCTAAATAAAACATTATTTTAATAAAAATACACAACTGTATTAAAAAAAACAAGCAATGAAACACAAAATAAAACATAGCTGATGCTCGGATCACCGAGCGTCCGGGCGCGGAGGGAACTCGAGATGTATTTGGTTCCAATTTGAACCTTATTACATAGTCACAGAGCATTTAGATTGGCGTGCCCGGGCATTCTTTGATCCACGCATCAGCTGTTTTTGATTTTGTGTTTCATTGCTTGTTTTTTTTTTACTAAACTATGTATTCTTAATGAAACTATCGTTACATTTTGCTGTACGTACGTGATGGAACGTAAATAATGCTAATAAACGTTTTAAAAATATATTTTTATAATACTAGGATCGATTTTATTTTCCGTACAATCATCATAGGTGTCATTAGTACTATCGTCTGTCTTCGTTATCGGAAGCGGTCTCCTAGTACACGGTACAAACACATTAAGAATTTTGATCGTCAACTATCATTTTTAAGGATCGCATTCGTATCAGATTCGCTCTTCGTGTACCATATTATAATCCAATTCGTTTTAATTCTTCAGATAAGAGTATAAATAATACATCTAAAGATAAAAATTATCGTATATTGAAATAATTTTCGTATCTTGATTTTACAATTGAAAGAGTAAAACCTTGTAGGTGTTTTTAAAAAACATCTATATTAATTTTCATATATACTATGTTAAGGGAGAAAGGTTTGTTTGGCTAAATGAAACAATTATAAAAGAGTTCAAATCTGCTTTAACCATAAATTTGTCTGTCCTTCTATACTATATTCGATAGATAGTTGATTTTTCTTTTACTGCGATGGACTTTCGAAAATTTTAAAGAAAAACGTTACGGAGTAAGGAAATACTTATATGAAATATTTGGTCTTCTTATATCTCCGTCGGACGCATATCAGTCTTATATGGGTTTTTGGTCGTGTTGTAATGTATGGGGCGTAAGGTTCCTCACAAAAAATCGCAGGATCTAAACCAACCTCATCAATTCTGCTATCCTGCTAATCAACAAATGAGGTTATGGCTCCCACCAAATCGCATTGTGTCAGCGTGGTTGGAAATGATTCAAATCTCTCATATGAACTCCAACCTACTCGTACACCGACTCCTATTGCTCGGCGGTACCGGAAGCCATGCTGACCGAAAGTTAGCGGGAAGCCGCTGAATACCGGCGCAGGACCAATCGATGTAGACGTCTAATGGCTGATAATGATGATGAATTTTTGGGGTGACAAGATTTGACAACGTGTATGACAGGCGCAATGTTGTTCAATGTAAACTACTCAATTATCATCACATTGTAAAGTAATAACTTATTGTTAACAGTCTCCATTTGAATAAAGGTTAATTATAGTGACTTTAATTTTACCTTGTCTTCATTAACGACAGTATTGTTTTTGTTAATATGATACAATAAATGCTTGACTTAAAGTGAATACGTAAGTCAATAAGTGAGTCAAGCAGCACTTAAGGTCATTTTATTGTAATTTATGTTAACAACACAAACGTGAACGTTCTTTAGTGTTATCTAGATCTTGATCGTACTGTCTTATCACTATATAATTTCCTTTTCGTCACTATACCAATTACGTATATATTGATACGTTGACATTAATTTACTTTCGATTCCGATTGTAGTTCATTTCATTATTGTTATTATTTACTAATTTAGGCAATTATTGCTTAATAAGTATATACAATCTTCGTGTTTAAAGGATGCTGTAGTTAGTCAAGTTATTGGAATAATATGATTAAAAATCTTATGGTTCAAAGCAATAATGTCCCGTTGTAGATTTCCTGTTATGACAGCATAGGTATTGGCACCTTATGATAAGACGGGGTTAATTACCAACGACTATCAATGGCGAATTTCACACAACTGTCAAAAACTAGTTTATTTTAAGCAGCGATATATCATAGCTAATCTTTTTTTTGTTATATTTATTGCAAAAGTTGCATTTCACAAGTTGCAAAGATAATGATCAGTTGTTTATCTAACGCGATGATATTTTCCATTAGCATAACATGATACTTTTGCGAAAATAGTTGATTTTATTTTTAATCTGTAACTGCTTGAAATATAGATATAGTTATATGAATATAATAATTTGCTTTTACTGTACTGACAGGTTAAAGTAGTCCTTTTTTTGGTAAGGAGAAAAATTTCTGGAGAGACATCAAGCATATGTAGATGTTTTTGAGGAGTTCGCACCAACGATATCTAAATTAGTATTGGTTAATTTCAGTTCGACTCATATTAGAGGTATATTGTTGACTTCCACTGGCATAGTTGGAATAACTGGCACATTGATAGTATACTCTGTAGTGCCATATGTATCATACGCGGCTACCGGATATCTTGCTTTGGCAGTGAGCATAGTCCACGTCGTCGGCCTAACCTTCTTCGTCCCAGAATCACCTGTGTACTACGCCATGAAAGGTAAGGTATTTTAACATATATTTATTTTAACTTAATTTCTATCATAATGACGTTTTTTAGTAGAAGCACGCTTTACCTGTAAAGTTGGTTTGAAAGTTATAAACGGAAACGTTCTGGTAGTTCCAATTAAGCGAGAATACTAAATTAAGAATATTCTCGATCAGAAAGGTCGAAATTGATTGACTCCCACAAACAATTATCTTTAACTAACTAAGAGTTTCGAGTTATGTCCCTATATATGTATATTATATATTATTACTAGGATCACTACTGACATATATTGTTAGATAATTATTTCCTTACTTCACAACAATTTCATAGTTTACGGAAACGTAAAATTACTCACTATTGCCTCAAATTAAACATAATTGCGAAGGACAAATCAAAGTCGTAATTTATTTTAATTAACACTGTTACAGTGTTAATTAAAAAAACCGTATTGTTGAGGAGGACAATTCGCGTGTCTATAATGGAAGCAGTAAAAAGAATATTTACAGATGAAGAAAACTAATCGTGGCTTAATTGGAGCTATCAATTTTCCTTCCTGTAAAACCTGAGATGATAAATAAACATATCTTTAATTGAGTTATTAAAAGGAGATCTCCTTTTTGAGTTATTGCCTTTTTGATTTTGGTGTGATCCAAACTATAATAGGCCGCAGACATATATAAACTTATTATTTACTGTTAGAATAATATACTATTGGTGCTCCTCATAGGAATAAATAAAATAATGAAATTCGTATATTATTAATAACTTGCCTAAAGATGTGTATACTTATATGTATGTAAATGGATGATTAGACATTACGACTACCGTCATGAAAATTAGTTTAACGATATGTCAGTACATTTCATATATCGCTCAACCCTCTTGTGACGAGATAGAGGAAAAAACGGTTAGGAAATAATAAAAAAAATATTTAGATCTACAATAGATTATTTTTCTGTAACGACAACAAAGTAATATAACTGTGACGAAGAAAATTATTTCTATAGATCTATTTTTGCTTATTACTGTTGGCCGACAAAATTTTGCCATGAAGTATATATGTAAAAATCGTGTATCGAATGTTTAAGAAAAAAGTTTGAAGTACACTATGTACTCCAAAGTATTCATGTTTGACGCAGCCACAAAATTCGAAAATGTTAACTGCCCCAAATATCATCAGAGAATGGAATACTAATGATCATGAGGAACTGGAAACCAAATAAATCAGAGGATAGACTGCAAACGGCTATCCCTTCGCTTTATCAATACATCTCTCTATTTTTTTAAAGTTGTCTTAATATATTATATATGTTGTTGGACATTGTTCAAAATCTTTCCCAATATAAAAATATATTTTTTTATTCATGCAATAAAAAAAAAAAAAAAAAAAAAACAATCATTACATTTTAAGCAGAGCCTTATCACAAATTAAAAGATAAGTTTGATTTTGCATCCTTTAGTACAAGAATTTAACATACAATGTATTTGTAATAAATTAACAGGACAAGAAATAAAAGCCGCGAAGACTCTGAACTTGTTGGGAAGGTCGGCTGACTTGGACAGGGTTTTGGAGACGTTCGCTCAAAAAAAAGGGCAGGCATCAAGTAAAATAAAGGACTGGATAGAGATATTTACCATAAAGTCGAACAGAATGTCCTTGTTCATTACTTTTACGCTGGGTTCCTTGCAGCAGACCAGCGGTGTTGCAGTGGTGCTTTTCTTTGCCACGACTATATTCCATTTGGCTGGATCGTCTATAAGGCCAGATCTGGCAACGATCATTATTGGTGTAACTAGATTAGTTTCGAGCATCATCGCCCCGACGTTTGTAGAACGATCAGGAAGGAAGATTCTACTTTTGATATCAATGGCTGCTTGCGCGTTTAGCTTGGTAAGTCTCACTTCAATATATAATTTACTATTACGTTCATATCTGGTACTGATTTTTTTATCATTAATCTTCTATTAATGCAAAACGTCTAGTCATTACAATGTTAAGATGATGTATGGATCATAATTTTGTGCTTATCGTCCTAATAGAAAAAAAATGTAAGTTTGCATCAGTCATTATATAATATTAGCAGCAACGGTCTTCAAATTATAATTCAGTAATGTTTGCACATTTGATCTACTTAGAGAGTTTCCGGCAATAGAGACCTACCAGCAGAAATCGCTGAAGTTTTGAAAAGAATTGAAGAGAAAAATTGCAAAACTCAGATAGGTTTTAAGAATTAAGTAATACCGGGGCTATTAGGAAAGGCAATATCAGTGTCAGTTTCATTGGAGACGTGGGTTTGAATCCTACCGCTGCCACGACGATATAAATGTAATGTATCGCGCAGCTCTGGTGGACAACAATTGATTTATTCACACTACTGATATATTATTATATAAAATACATTAACTCACTATATTTATCACCTCACTGTAAAGACACAGCCTTACTCCTTACCATCAGATATAACGATAGTGATGAAGCTAATAAAAATCAAATGTAACTAATCTTACTTGATGATATAGTGAGGTATGTTGCAAAAATTTAAATTATAAATTTCTGATACCAATAATTGCCATAAATTATTGATTACAGCATTTACAGATATTTTCTGGCTTAAATGACCGATTTCTGTTTTATCTTTCCATAATATCTTATCTTAAGTACAATAACGTATTATTTGTATTGTGACTGTGATTTTGAATTTGTTATCGTATAAACCGACATTGTGTGTTTGCATGACTTAATACTAACGGCTTAAATAATATGTAAAGTTAGGTGTAATTCTGATAAGCGTCCAAAGGCGTTGTTGAGGGAGTTTTCAAGTCGGCGCGTATCTTTTTTTAGTTTATATTTTGACGGTTCAATTTGATAAATATTATCTCCATTTAACCCAGTCTCTATTTCTACCACCAAACATTACTGTGCAAATGTTACTAATTTCCGGATTGAAAGAGTTGTAGTTAATGAAATTATTGGAATGTCGAGGCTTAACATCTTATGTGTCAAGGCGACGAGCATAATATGGTGCTGTTTATATCCTATCTAACGCGACGTTGTTATGGGCAGAGGTATCACTTACCATTTGTCTCTCACCCCGTCGAAAAAAGAGCATTTCCTCATTAACCAAGAAAGATTACTTTATAATATTAAATAAAAAATTAAAATTAATCGACAGGTGTTGTTAAAATATTCATCATATAATCAATTTTGTTAAGTTAATGAGATGATGAATTGCAAACATTTTAAAAAGGTTACACCGTACATTTTTAACGAGAGGTTGAATTTAAAGATCATTGTTATTTTAGTGTTCTACATTTATGTTTCTATCATTAAATTTCTTGATTTCCATGTAATATCCATTAGTAATATAATATTAATAAATAAACATGTTTTTTCTTTGTTCCAGGCTATACTTGGTCTATATTTCTATTTGGATAGGATACAAAGTCCAGCAATCGCGTCGATAGGATGGCTGCCTCTAGTCGCTTTGATTGTTTATTTCTTCTCGTACGAAGCAGGTACGTTTGTGGACGGATTCTTTAGTATCATCCAATTCTCTATTTTAATATAAACAAGGAACTAATTTAACATTTGTCTAATTTTCTGTCTTAACATTCTCTTCTTTTGTTATTTAGTTGCACGTTTCCATTACATCTTAGTAGTAGTTCCTAGATCGCTCTATTTCTTTAGTTCTCACTAATCTCTTCTCTCTGTTTTTTCATCTCATCTCTAATTCTACTCAGCTTTTCTAAAACCTTATTACAGTAATCTTTCGAAGGTACATTACGGGTACTTTGTTATATGTTTAATATGAATTTTAAATTCTTTTCCCTGCACTATATATCCGGTTTATGGTTTTCTGAAGAAGGTAATGATGTGATCTTAAAAACTTCAACATATATTTATAGAAAAGACAACTTACTCGAATACCTATATTATACAGCTATGCTTGTGTAGCGAAAGACAATAGAATACTTCTTCTACGTCACTAATGTCATCATTTCGAAAATTTTGGGAAACCTTGAACTTAATCCTAATTATCTGGATTAGAATTACATACATACATACATATATATCACGCCTCGTTCCCAGCGGGGTAGGCAGAGACCACCTCTCTCCACCTGCTACGATCCTGGCACACCTCTCTCGCTTCCTCAACTTTCATAAGCGTCTTCATGCACGCTCGTCGGTTGCGTGTGCTTTTGATCCGGCCTTTCTTTAGGACATCTCCGATTTGATCGGAGTATGTCCGTCTAGGTCGGCCTGCACCGATTTTTCCAATCATTCTTACCTTGTATATTTCTTTCGTTAATCTTCTTTCATCCATTCTTTCGACATGGCCGAACCATCTAAGCATCCCTTTCTCTATCCTTGTCACTACATCTTCAACCGCACCGCACCGCTTCCTTATCACACTGTTTCTCACTTTGTCCATCCGTTTCACTCCAGTTATACTTCTCAGGCTTCTCATCTCCACAGCATTAATCCTACTTTCATGTTTCTTCTGCCATACCCAACATCAGTGTGGGGACCAACACGCCTCTATGCACAGCCAGTCGTGCACTTTGTGAAACGTTCCGGCTATTCATAAAGTTATGACGTGCCCCATTGACTTGATTCTCTTTTAAAACTCTTCTTTCAATATCACCATCACACTTGCCATCTCTCGTAAACTGTGAACCCAGATATACAAATTCTTTCACTTGTTCCACTTTTTGTCCCTCAATCATAATGTCACAGTTTGTCATACATTCTTCACTTTCAAAAACCATTACTTTCGTCTTGCTTACATTCACTTTCATTCCTTTGCTTGTTAAAGCTCCATGCACCATGTCGACCATCGCTTGCAACTCCCTCTCCGATGATGACAATAAAACTTGATCATCCGCGTATAGGAGGCACTTGACGGTCAACTCATTCATTCTTAGTCCATACTCACTATCTTTCAAATCTTTCAAGCAATTGTCTAAAAATAGGTTAAACAGCCACGGCGAGGCCACAGATCCCTGTCTAACACCCTTCTGGATGTTAAACCAGTCTGAGTAAGCTCCGTTTATCCTGACACAAGCACTAGAACCCTCATAAAGTGATTTCAATGCTCGTATCAGCGTTCTGTTCACCCCATAAGCAGACAATATGGACCACAATTCATTCCTCACCACTCTGTCATAGGCTTTTTCCAAATCTACGAAAGCGCAATAGACCTTTTGGCTATGTGCCAAACATTTTTCGGTAATGCTACGTAAGGAAAAGACCTGGTCCATGCATCCCATTCCACTTCTAAATCCTGCTTGTACATCCCAAATTTTCTCTTCAGTTTCATTCATCACTCTTTTAATCAGTATCTTTGCATACAGTTTGCCGACGACGCTCAGTAAGCTAATGCCACGATAGTTTTTACAGTCTTGCTGTGACCCTTTTCCTTTATATACCGGAACGATTACGGCTTTGCACCAGTCATCTGGCACTTTGCCGCTCTTCCAACAAAGATTGAAAAGGTAGTACAGCTGACTAGCTACCACGCCCTGTCCAGCTCTCAGCATCTCGACCGTAATCCTATCATATCCTGCAGCCTTACCCAACTTCATACTATTCATTGCATCTAAAATCTCTTTCATACTAATATTACTTTCATCCCCACTCTCAGTTTGACCCCTACCGGGGTTTGGCACATGTATATCCTCTTTCTCGAATAAACTTTCAAAATATTTCCTCCACCTCTTTAGGATACATTCTTCACCTGCCACAAAGCTTCCATTCTGGTTCCTGATTTCGCCATGTGAGCTTGTTTTATTAGCTCTGGCTGTTCTTATGGCCTTCCAGAAAAACTTAATGTTCGTCCGGAAGTCCTCAGATAACCTTCTTTCAAATTCATCTCTATCATTCATTTTCTTTCTTTCCACCACTTCCTTTGTTACGGTTTTACGTCTTTTATACTCATTCTTCGCATTTTGTACATCCTCTATCGTTGCCTTGTCTATTCTATGATTGGCTTTTGCTGCCAACCAATCCTGCCATGCTTTCCTCTTTTCAGACACCGCCTTCCGAATTTTTGCACTTACAGTCTTCAACATACTTCCTTTTCTTCTCTTGCTCACACCACATACATCAGTGGCCATATTCACAACTCCATCCTTGATCGACTTCCATAACTCTTCAACCTCACACATTCCTTCTAATCTGTCAAACTTATCAGTCAATTTACTCTTATACTTCTCTCTCATTTCATCATCTTGCAAAACCTCGACTTTCACTGTTTCTAGCACACTAATGGGTTCTCGAACATGATGCCGCCATCGCCTAAAGATCCCCCTTAATCGACATAACACCAGGAAGTGATCAGTGTCGATGGCAGTGCCACGGTACACCCTGGTGTCTAGCACTTTCTTTCTCAATCTCTTATCGACCATTAAAAAATCAATCATACTTTCCTGGTTTCCTTCTTTTCTTGTATACCTGTGGATCTTCTTGTGCTCAAACATTGTGCTTGTTACCACAAGATTCCACTCCAAGCAGACCTCAAGCAGATTCTTTCCATTTTCATTCCCTCTTTCATCACCGAATTTCCCTAACACAGTTTCATATCCCTCACGCTGCACTCCAACCCATCCATTAAAATCTCCAAGCATTACAATTCTTTCATTACGCTTACATTCATTCAGAACATCTTTCAGACTATGCCAAAATTCTTCCCTTTCGGTTTGGGCTCTCGAAGACCGGTTCCATCCCGCATCTTGTGGAGCATATACCCCTAGAATGAAGATGCGGGTAAGACCAACCTTCAACCTCACCCACATGAGTCGAGGACTCACACACCCAAAATCAGTCATACATTCGTTCATTCTAGCAGAAAGCAGCACACCAATTCCTTGACAGCCTCTGCTGGTTTCAGGGACTCCTGACCAGTAGGCTGTGTAAGGTCCATGTATGGTGGTGTCGCATCCTTTCCGCTTAGTTTCATTCACACATAGAATATCAATTCTTCTTTCCCTCATCATCTCACATACATCATCAATTTTATCTTTCATTCCTCCTCTGACATTCACAGTAGCAAAGTGGCTATCGGCAGCCCACTTTTCGCTCCCCCGAGAGACGAGACGTGACGGGTTGCGAACCTCGTCGCCGCCATTCTGGTACGAAATGTGTTTCCTCATCAGCGTTCCCACGAGCAGCAAGGGAAAAATTCGTCGACCCAAACAGAGCCCCGCATGTTTAGGCAAGGTTAGCCTTATTCTGGGGTCACCCGGTCCCAGGGCAATGGCACGCTAATCCCAGACTCGCCTCTGGGCACGCAGCACTTGGGCACGGCCTACCACTGGCTTGGCGGAGGGGAAATGAGAAGGATTAGGTAGGGAGATGTGTAAAGTAAGGGAATGTGGACTTTGGGAAGGGGTTAACAATAAGAGGGGATACTACTGACCCGGAAAGAGCAGAAAGAAGTCAGTAGTAGCTCGGGAAGCCAGGGTCACGTACCGTACGTGGATTAGAATTACGTTCATCATCATCATTGTCATCTCAGCCGATGGATGTAACAAGGATCAAATATGTTATTCAAACTTTGTTTCATATCAGGTTTTGGAACGATACCAAATGCTATAGTCGGTGAGATGTTCTGTGCGAATGTCCGCTCCAATGGCTCAGCTCTCGCCATCACATTGACCTGGCTAGTGGGCTTCGGTCTTACGACAAGCTTCACAACGATGATCGAAGTGCTCGGCGGTGACGTCACATTCTGGATATTCGGCGCTACTTGTGTAGTCGCGTTCTTCTTCACGTACTTCGTCATACCGGAGACCAAAGGAAAGACTCTAAACGAAATTCAAGAAATGATGAGCTAGTTCAACTGTACGTTTAGTTATAATTATTTCTAAGTTTACATAGTACCTGTGTTGCATTTTTTTTAATTTTTATAATCATTGTGTCAATTATGATTGCTTCATTTGAATTACCCTAAATAGTGTCATAAAATATAGTTCCTTTTGATTGATTCCTGTTAGTTTATACAGAAAACAAATGTTACGATGTTTGTGTTATACATAATAATAATTATAAGGTTTTGTAATTGATAAAGATGTAAAATAAAAGTATTTTTATTTCATTAAAGTACCCTTTAGAATTAGCTAACAGCACGTCTATTTTTCTTCACAAGAGGAGTACATTTAAATGATAATGAGAGAGGAAGGGAGTCACTTCATGGCATAGGGTCAGGGGAACACTTTCTCATGTATCTGTTATGCCGCTATTAGAATTCCGTCCTTTTCCTCATTCGATGAGGTATGCTAGAAAATACATCACGCCTTACACTCGACCTCTCCTTGGCACAGTTCCAGGATGAGTCGAACGAGTTCGATCCGATCGGGTGAATACTGTTTAGCTCTACTATAGATGACATGTTCAGGGCTCCGGAGCCTCCTTTCAGTGGTAAATCTAGATTCTTTGCGAGGGCAGCCTTTAATTATTATTAATCTTAATCCTAAAATGCTGTAATTGTAATAATACTTACTTTTTGTTATTCATACCTTAGATAACTATTTGTTATCTTATCGTGTACGTAATGTTTTTTTTTCCACGTTGCGACCGGTTTAGGTATGTCTTTATCGAACTAGTCTTATGTTTGTGGAATTTTTATTTAATAATTAACTTAGCAATTAAAATTAAACCGGACGTCTTGTTTGATTTCTCTAGATATTGGTCTACACGATTGCTTTGCTTCCAATCGATTACCTTTCTTTAATAAATGTAATACTGGATGTTAGGAGATCGCGTCCGAAAACGAAGACAGACGATAGTACTAATGACACCTTTGATGATGGGACGAAAAAAAAATCGATCCTGATTAAAGAAAAATCATATTTTTAAAACGTTTTAATAGCATTATTTACATTACATCATATTTGTACAGCAAAATGAAATGATAGTGTCATAAAAAATACATTACTTTACTAAAAAAAAACCAGCAATGAAACATAAAATCAAAAACAGATGATGCTCGGACCAACGAACGCCCAGGCGCACAATCTAAATGCTCCGTGGCCCTATGAAATAAGGTTCAAATTGGAATCAAATACATCTCGATTTCCCGCCGCGCCCGGGCGTTCGTTGATCCGAGCATCAGCTGTTTTTTATTTTGTGTTTCATTACTTGTTTTGTTTTTTAGTAAAGTAATATACTTTTTATGTAACTATAGTTTCATTTAGCTGTATTAACATGATAGAGCGTAAATAAAGCTAATAAAACGTTTTAAAAATATGTGTTTTTTTTATTAGTACTATCGTCTGTCTTCGTTTTGGGAAGCGGTCTCCTAATACTCAGTATAATTAAAAAAAAATCACTTTTAAATACTATTTAGTGTAACTAATTTTATGAATTTAATCGCGATTACTTTAACTATTAATTAACTAGCAAATTGTTATCAAAGATTAAGTGTATATTGGATCAAAGATCAAGCGTACCTCTTGTAGGGGTTAGGACACAGTGAGCTCTGTGTGTATCGTACTGTTGGTAATGATCAAAGAGCTGCAGGTACTCCGCGATGACCGCGATGTCAGGAGATCCGTCAAATCAATTACAAATACAATTGATCAAAATTAATTGAAATAGAATAATTATAATTGTTTTCAATGATTTGCGCGGACTAATTGAATTATGTTTTCAACTTTTTATATCAAAGAAGCCATGAGACGAGCGAGACATTCACTTTATCGTGAATGATACACTTGATAACATGGTACCAGTTAGGATGATACACACTGCACCAAATTGAGCTCGCCTTGAAACAAGATATTAAGTGTCATTACTTAAGTAATTTCACTAGCTTCAGCGCCTTTTAAGCCGAAACACAGTAATGATTGCAGATAATTTGTTGACGGCAGAAGTAGAAGCTGAGGCAGACGGTTTTTTTTTACATAATTAAGCGACGAGACGAGCGGGACGTTCGGCGTTCGACGACGGGGCGTGGAGCTAGTTAGGTTAGTAAACACTGCAGCATATTGTGCTCATAGCCGTGAGTAAAGAAATGTTGAGTATCGTTACCCCAGTAACTTCACCAGATACAACGTCCTTCAAGCCGGAATACGATTATGTTTGCATGGTACTTTTCGTCTACCGCAATAGGAACTTCGGTGGTACCTAGACGGTCTCCAACAATAGAGAAATATCTTGTAGAAAATTTATTGGCTCGATACAGAACCGATCGGTGTGAAGATCTTTGATGGAAGCCTGTGCCCAGCAGTGGACCTCTATCAGCTGATGATGATGATAAAATAATACATGATATTTTAAAAAAGTAGTTTTTTAAGTAGATTGCATGATATATTTTATGTTGTTGTTGTTACAAAGATAAAGTTATTCGCGCTGACTATAAGAAATTGATAATGAAACCGGTTAACATAACTTACGCGTTTAATGAACATACAATAGCAATTTACTGTTGAATAGTACACATGTAGTAAATAAAAGCAGTAATAATGTATATAGTAGTAAATTTAAAATAGTTTTATTATCTAAATGCATTGAGACTAAACTTCAGTTAAAAGAAGATTTTTTTTTTATTATACGACGTTCGACTGATAGTAAGTGATGCGCTTGCCCATAAGAATGGTGCGCTATTTAGGATATTATAAATTGTACCACAGCGCTCATCGAGACAGAAAATGTTAAGTCTTCCCTTAGTAATTACACTAGCTAACAGCGCCCTTTAAGCCGGAACATAGTAATGTTTGCACACAGCTGTTTGACTGCAGAAATAGGAGCTGCGTTTGTACCTACATGAGTGACTTTTGTGGATATGTGACATCTACCGAATAGCACGTGGATAAAATCCCAGCGTTGGGAAAAGTAATTAGGCTGTTTATATATTCGCATTCCCAACCTCTCAACTAACTTACTGTATGTACAACAAATATTTATATTATAACATTAATAAACTATATATATATATAAAGTTTACCGATGATCTGGTGTGGAAGACGCTGGATGCGCAGGTACGGGACCGATTGATGTTTTTTGGATAGGCCTATGTCCAGCTGTGGACTTCTATGCTGATGATGATGAATCAAAATTTTTGCTTTAACCTCATAATTCATATGTATATATTTGATACTTAATAATTCTCAAAACAGATAAAAAAAAAAATATTTCTCTGTTGAATGACGAGCTCAATGTGGTGCTGTATCATCATCAGCCGATAGATGTCCACTGCTGGACATAGCCCAATGCCCATCGATCGGTCCGGCGTTGCTGTATACATTATCCTTATTAGCGTCACGTTGTTATGGGCGGGAGCATCACTTACAATCAGGTGAACATTCCGCTCGTCAAGTCGCTTAATTGGATAATTTTTTTTTTTAATTGTCGGGATATGCTTAATTAGATGCATTGTCATAATTATAACATAAAATGTTAAGAGTCGTTATCTCAGTAGTTTAATAGCTACGATGCCCTTCAAAGAAAAATATGTTTGTGATGTTTGCGAACTACTGTACTACTTAGTTTATTTAGACTTAGTGAGTATACTTTTTTTTATTCAATTAACCGATGAAACGTATGGGACATTCACCCGATGTTAAGTGATACGCCTGCCCATAACAACGTGGCGCTAATTACGATGATATATTACATTATAATATCAGCCGGGTGACGTTCTATACGCATAGCCCTCCCTCAAAGATCTCCATTCCGATTGGACCAGTGACTTACCGTGACCTTCATCAGAAACTTACACCTCCTTTGAGGGGATTGCCAGCACTACGCGGCTGCCACTCGAAGCACCTTTGTCCCATCGGCCGTCAGACCGAGCGATATGTCCTGCCCATTGCCACTTAAGCAATTTTTTCAGATATATACTGCATTAAATTGCGATCATCGCCTCAGTGATAAGATGCCGAATCTCTTTACCCCAGTAATTACACTAGCTACAGCGCCCTTCAAACCGGAACAGAGCAATATTTGCACAGTACTGTCTCGGCGGCAGAAACAGGAACTGCAATGGTACCTACGTACCGTTACTTTTTCTTCGTGATAACTTATGAGTATGAGGATGTGATATCATGGTGATTCTCGTGGTGTTATCGAGTTGGCGGATTCACCACGAGTGGTATTATTGAAATGCCTTTTCCTCCCGATGCAGCCATACTTTGTTTGCGTTTGTCTGCTATTACATCAAATGTTCCGGTTCTTACTTGACGCTTTATTATTCCATAAGTAAGCGCCTTCTGTTTAGTACATTTTTATCTCCGGTCCATTCAACAATGTCCTCCGTTTTGAATTTTTAACTAAATATTTAAAAAAAAAATACAGTTCATAAATGTAAAATCTATTAGTTAATAATAACACTTTATAACATATAAACATCTTTTTTTTTAAAAAAAAAATGGATTCGTATTTAAAGGCACAGGTTTTAATTGTATTTTGTGGTGAGTGCAACTTCTTTCCATATTTTGTTATTTACATCAAGTAAACTTAATATTTCCAATACATTAGTCTTCATTATAATAAAATCGTATATATTAGTATTTTTTTATTGTTTATATACAATATAATATACATATTAGACGTATTATTTAATAAATAATGTATACGCGTTGTAATTAATATGTAACTTGAATAGTTCCACGCATAATTTATTCCGCGTTTTAGAGTTATAAACATGAAAGGGTTTTTTTTTATACATTAATACGTTTTAATTATTAATTAAATACATAATTATAGTATTATTTTATTTGTATATTAAAATATATTAATCACATTGTATTTTTAGGTATTTATTACAAAATTTTAGTTGATCTTTAATTTAAGATAAAATTCTGTTGCATGTGTAATATAAAAAAAAGTAATTGTTAATATGTACTAGATTATTGTCTAGATTTTGTTTTTGTTGCTTATAAAAAAAATACAGTTAAATTATTAAACTACTTTACAATTTACTGTTAGTTATACTATATTACTATAACTATACTTTTTAATTGTCTGGTCTTTCTATATATAGGACGTGAGAATTTTATGGTTTAAGCTATCTGAAGTTAAAGTTGACTAATATAATTATTTTTTTTTTTGTATATATATTTCCTGTCATTTTCACAAGGTTTTGCTATATAAATGTATTTAACGTGAGAATGCAAAAAATTATATTTTTTTTTTGTTAAACATTTGATGTTAGTACTACAGCTTAGTACACCGTTTGGTATAGTTAGTCATTTGCACTCTGGTTATATTATTGTATATCTACTATCAGTTAACTTATATTTTACAAGCAGTTGACGGTAGATTTACAATATAAGGATGGTAGCTATTTAAGCTCAAGAGAGTCTACTATCAAACCTAATAGCACCTTATGTAGTTACGGAATCGAATCATGGTGTCTTATCAGACTTCCGTCTGATAGACGCCATGATTGACGGAGCAGTATAAGCAATTATGACTCACGAACCATTACATTATTATTAGCTGCAGTTTTGTTTCGTCAATTTACTATTTTTTTTTATCTTTATTATTTCCAGTAAACATAGGACAGTTTATAGACGGATACAGCGTCGGTTGGTCAGCACCTATAATACCTAAGCTGCAGGATCCTGACCAGTCGCCGCTGCCGGAGGTCATCACAGACCTTCAAGTCTCTTGGATTGGTTCACTGTTGTACGTCGGTGCTATAGTTGGTAAGTTGATAAGAATATTACATTGAAATAATATAATAGGTTGGGGAAAAAGAAATCCATTATTTTTATATGAACTTCAGGACTTTATTTAACATGCTTCGGGTTATCCGATTTGGGTCAAATATGCACCGTTTTGTTCTATGATTTGTTGCCATTTTAAAGGTAACTTCATAATGCCTCTCTCGTAGAAGTCCTGCTCTCTATTTGCAAAAAACTCTAGTAGCCTATTTTCACAATCTTCCCTAGATGCCAATTTTTTATCACTAAAGAAATTTTGTAATGCAAGAAAAAGATGGTAATCGCTTGGTGCTAAGTCCGGACTGTATGGCGGATGCATTAAAACTTCCCAACCAAGCTCCCGAAGTTTCTGGCGAGTCACTGTAGACGTGTGTGGCCTAGCGTTGTCCTGGTGGAACACGACACCTCTCCTGTTGGCCAATTCTGGCCGTTTCTGGTCAATTGCTATCTTCAAACGGTCCAGTTGTTGACAGTAGAGATCAGAATTTAGTGCTTGGCCATATGGAAACAACTCATAATAAATAATCCCCTTCCAGTCCCACCAAATGCACAGCAGAACCTTCCTGGCCGTTGGTCCTGGTTTCGCCACCGTTTGAGGAGCTTCACCGCTTTTTGACCATGATCGTTTTCGCACAGGGTTATCGTATGTGATCCATTTCTCATCTCTAGTCACCATCCGTTTAATGAATGGGTCTGTCTCCGTTTGGCCGTTTGGCCAAGGCTTCGCAGATGGAAATTCGATCCATCATGTTTTTTCCTGTTAATTGGTGTGGCACCCAAACATCGAGCTTCTTTTTTAATCCAGCTTTGTGTAAATGGTTTAAAACTGTTTTGTGGTCCATTTTTAGCTCCTGTGCATCTTTAACATCAAAAATTCCTGAACGGAATCTACGAAACCAAAATTGCACATAATTGGCTGTTACAGTATCGGGTTCATAAACACCATTCACAATTTTAGCCGCCTGGCTTGCATTTTCGCCTTTGTCAAAGAAAAACTGTAAAATATACCGAATTTTCTCTTTGTTCACTTCCATTTTTAACACCCTGTAACTCACAATTGAATGCACCAAACAAAAAACAGCAAAAGAAATTTTTTACTGCGAAATGTCACCTTTCCAACGAGCATAAATCTGAAACTGTTTGATCGATACTTTACGAGAAATTTATCACTGCAGCCATCTACCGAAAAAATAATGGATTTCTTTTTCCCCAACCTAATATAATAACAATACTCTAAAATTATTTAACAACGATTAAATACTTGATGATGTTTGGTTTAATCGATTTGTTAAAATCGATTACAACACCTGCGTAATTGCTGCACCTAATAAGCTGTATTTTATGCAGCTTATCCTTTGGTTTGCTTTTTATAGATTTATACCATAAAAAGCATTAAAAACAAAGTGATCTCTATAGAGGTTATTGCTATGACTTCAGTTTTTTTTTCCATAAAAAAAAAATTGATACATTTTTATGGAAAAAACCTAAAGTTTATCTCTCAATATATACCAAAATATTTAGTTTAATTGCATTACATTAGCATACAATTCATTAATTAAACAAATTTATGTAAATAATTATTTACATAAATTTTGGTTATTTTTTTTTGGAATTTCCGTATTTAATATATTCATGTTTTTATAATCACTCTGTATAAACGTTTCAACAAAGCGTTACTTGGGCGATGTTCCACAATGTCGCGAACAGTTAGGATGTTTATACTGCCCCGCGGTCATCTCGGCGCTTTGAGGAGTAATATGATAAGTATCCAATACGATAATTTCAATATCTATCACGCCCTTCAAACCGGAACGTAGTGACGTTTGTACATCACTGTTTTACGAGAGAAAGGAGCTGCGAGAGTATCTACTGCAGTGATGATTTTTTGGTGATAAGGAAATCTAATCTATCTAATAAAATGATGCCTTTGAGGAGAAGATTGGATTATATGGGATTTGTACCTACTAGAATTTTCTCGGTGATCATGCTTTCTGCTTTCCAAGAGGCCATGAGACCTACGGAACCACCGATGCCTCGCTGCAGCATACCTTAGCTCGTTTCGGGGAGTTCCGTAACTCTCCTCAACCTCCTCTCTTAGCTACGACAAGCACCTTATATGTGACATTCACCCCGGGCTCGGTTAATGGGCAACCCCACACTCAAAGCCCACGAACCTGAAAATCCTTTTAGTCGTAGTGGTACCTACCTAGAATATATTCATTAAAAGATAACTGCTATGGCTTTCATCTCTTTCTCTTGAGGAATGAATTGTAGTATGAGTTATTATAACAGCTGTTCCCTGCCCACTTTGCTGACCGTAGTTCAGTATTAGATTTTAAATTTAACAGAAATATTTCCACCAGGCAACAATTGGCCACCTCACGGGTACTTTAACGTCTACACCTCCGCAAATGTCTTTGGGGAAGAAATTTTATAAATTACATTCGTAGCTGATCTTTAAGTGGTAGAAGAAATATCTCTACGAGATTTTGATTGTTTACATCTAATATTAGTAATGATCTCGTGATGAGTCAATATCCCACCAATTGCTGGAGGCTATGCTGACAGTATGTGGAGATTTTGGACTAGCCTAAGTCCAGCAGTGGACGTCTATCGGCTGATGATGATGAGTCAATGAATCTCTATACATCTCTTAATGTATATGTGAAATAAAGTATGATTATTGATTTCATATAAAAGTTTAACATTTTATATGTCTGTAAATTAAGCATACGATTGCAATACTCGTCTTTAATAATTTTTTTTTTTTACATTCTAAGGTAAAGGTTTTAAAGTTTTATTTTTATAACAGTGCGCCTTTTAACATCATATTGTATAGACACAAAAACAAAATATAAATAACTTACATCATAAATTTTATCTGGAGAGTACGCGAATTATTGCTATACTGCTATAAATATCTAGAGCATTTTATCGCTCTAAAAATAACAAGCTAACAGCCGAGGGTTATTTTTATTAACTTTTTCTTATAATCTGTGGACTGGTTCTGGTAGGGTAGCGATGTGTACCGATACGCGTTCGTTCCCTGTTTTTACGTAAGCATCTATTCGAGCTCTCTCCTGTGGTTTCTTTATATGAGCTGCCATAGAGATGGAGAGGAAGTTTATCTATGAGATCATCAGAGAGAAATCTATAGACATTAAGTTGTTCAAAGTACGAAGGGTTGCTAGGTTTTAGTGCCTTGCAGACCCGGGCTATTAAGAATAGGACTAAAGTATACCTTGCCTGACATAGAAAGTGACTGGTGGAGTCTTCGGGTTTGTGGGATTTTCTAATAGCAAATATTACATCTTGTAGCATGTTGAAGGTGGTGATAAAGGTTAGGACCCTCCCTTGGTCTTGTTAAGGCGTAGTGCACAGAGGCATCGCTGCATAACGTAAGAAATCTCGAAATCCCGCGACAACCTGAGAAAGACCACTGAGGGGTTTTCTTCTTCTTCTTCCTCCTGCCCTTTTCCCAGCTATGTTGGTCGACACAGTATGTACTTCTCTTCCATATCCTTCTATCAGCCGTCATATCTGTATTCACACACTTCTTACATCCTTCACACAATCCATTCACACTTTCATAGGTCTTCCTCTACCCTCATAACCATCCACTTTCATTCTCATTACTCTTTATTTTAGTTTCTTTTCTTGGTTTTAGTGGATATAAATCCTATATAACCATGTTATGCCTTAAAAATAAGGCATCCAATGAATTTAACTCATTATTGAGATTGTCAAAAATGGTGATAAGGTATCTTCCTATTCAGCCGCAATAACCCGCTCTGTTCCAACTGTTACATTAGAGCCAGAGTACTAATATTGCGATCAAGTATAGATTAAAGAATTTATCTGCACTTGATCGCAATATTAATAGCTGTTGTAGATAAAAAAAACGCGATTATACAAATATCTATATGTATTATACATTATAATTATAATAATTTTCCATATATCCTTGAACTTGGCATGCTTTTGACATTTGAAGTCGCGTGAAAATCGTTTAACAACTTTGGTATTACGTAAAGAATAGATTATATAAACTGATATAATGAGAATTTTATTGTAATCGAGTTTAAAACCTAATGTTTAAAGTAATTATTATTTTGTCATATAACTATAAACAAGTCTCTTAAGATTCCCATTGGTGGGAGAGTGTAAAAGCTTTTCACCTACCACGCTGGACAAGTACGGGTCGTTCACGAAATCTGTTCTTGGAAAATGTCCATTTCCTAATGGTTTCCAAGACACGTTACATATATAATAAAATATATAATATAACATTAAATATTACGATGTTGTTTATAATACTTTCGCTTTCCTATTCAGAAGGTATATTGAATAATCAAACTATCTCATCACCATGAATATTTATGAAGATTAATTCATCAATGTCATCAAGAGGATGTGGTTCAGTTCAATCAGTTTCGTCCGGTCGTTGAATTGTTGATGATTGAACAAGTTGTGATGATAATTTATTTATATATACATCATGTTATTTGATGGTTCTGCAGTTACCATTAGTTACACTATGAATGGAACAGCTCGCCTTTATTATTATCAGGGGAAATATTTTGAAAAGATACCCTATTTGTGGAGGGAAGACAAGGTAATGTCGGATTTTTACCCACTAAAACTCCCTCGGTGCTCATCTACAGTGGCGTTGTAGGAGCCCCTGGGATCTCCTACGAACCGCACCGGTGCCTTCTGCACTACGCCTAAAACATCCTAGGAAGGGCTATGCTTTTCGAAACCCTCACTTTGATACGATCAGAACTAGACCACCTTGTATGTCGTTCATCCTGGGTTAGCTGAGCAAATAATAAGGGTCCCCTCGTTCAATGCCGATGAACCCGAAAACCATTTTATTGGCCTTCTACGAGGGAGGGCTTACCTTAATCCTATTCTTACTAGCCCGAGACTAGATAATTAAGAAGAACTCGCCTGACATAGTTACATTATCAATTTAGTATCCGTAAGAATGGTTATATCATCATCATCAGCTGATAGACATACACGGCTGGACATAGGCCTACCCCAAAGATTTCAGAGTTCATTGAGGGGAATAGGGCTTTAGTCCACCACGTTTGCCCATTGTGGGTTGGGGTGGTCAGAGCCTCATCTGTTGTTTAGTAGGAAGTACTGCATGCAGGTGAGGTTAACTTGAGCTCCGTAAGATGTTGGTCAGAACCCCTTACACCCCTTATCTATAGAATTACATCTTTAATAATTTAGGATGCAAGTTTGTTATATGGCATGTGTTCGTATTCGCACACTATATTAATAACTCATCTAAAAGAATTATAAAAAGACATGACCATTGCCTCCATCATCCCTACTTGTTGACCGTGGCCACCACCATTTCAAAATCAGGTCATAATTTAATCTGTTGTTTATTAGAAAGAAAATCTTCTCACATTAGTTTAACTTAGATCATTATTTATGAGAACATTTCTTAGTCACCTAAAAGCATTGATTTACAAAGGGAAAGAAATGATTGTCTATTATTTGTGAGAACTTAGTACACTTTACCGAGCATTTTTCCTTTTCTCCTCAGCCTTTGTTAAAATTCTGAATGGTCCTTTTGATAAAATGAAACGGACAGATATTAATATGGACTCTTAGTTTTCACGTCACAACATATCTTTACGTTATTACCCTTCGAATCATTGTAACATCTCATATTATTAATATGCTTCAACGAGATATTTTCTACATTAATTATACATACTAGTTCTTTTCTCTTTCTACTTATTAATAATCATATAGTCTTTCTCTTTCATTATTTAATTAGCTGATAATGAGAGTATATTGGTCTATAGTTGCCATTGCCTTGTTTAAATGAAAAATGCGAAATTAGACAAAAAAACAATTTTTTTTTTTCAAGTATATATCTCTTTGTAAACATTTAAAAAACCTTTTAATATTCAAAGTCATATATATATATTCTAAATATTTGCATTTGTTCACTAAAATACTTCTTTGACATATAAGAGTCAAAGGTCACTATTATACCGATTTAAATTATATCCTTCGAGAACAGTTTTGGGTAAATAAACAGCCATTTTAATGTTCCCACAGCTGGGACTCAGGATTTTGTCTTACAAGGGAAGAGTCAAGGTAATTTATCCATCACTCGCCAAGTGCGAGTTGTTAGTTACTTATATTATAAGTTCACCGAAAGCTTGAGCTTTTTGGCAATCGCCATACGAAGTATTTACTGTTTCTAGTAGAAAAATTTAAATTTATAGTATTCCAAAAATCTTTTACTAGTAACGTAGTTATAATCTGTGAATTGAAAGAACTAAGTGTAGTTTCAGATAATTTAATATTAATAAAAAAAAATCGCTGCAATGATTGTTCTACTAAATATGGATCTTCTTTTATCAGGTATATCCTATCAGACAAACATAAAAACTCATTTCTTTATAATAATAAAATTAAAATTATTTATAACATTCAACAAACCAGTTAAAAAAAAACAAAAACGAGTAACACTTGCATGTTATTAATAATATCCAAGCCGGTTTAAAGAAACTTGACAAACAAACCTACAAGTAATTTATTAATAGTCAGCAAGCATTTAAGACATAATGAAATAATGATTATATATATATATATCACTTTTTTTCTTTAACCGTACCGCGTGTATGAAAGAATTATCTAGAGCAAATGGTTCCGTATATATACGAATAAATTATTTGAATATGAATATAATTAAATTTACTAATGGTAGGTCTCTGTTACCGTCTAGTTACCACCGCAGAGTCTATTGCAGCTGAAAATCAGTAGTATCCAAACATTACTGTATTCCGTTTTGAAGAGCGTTTTAATTAGTTAAATTACTGAGGTAATAAGTCTTAAAGCGATCATCATATGTCTCAAAGCGACCAGCACAATGTGGTGCAGTCTATACCATTTTAACTAGCAGCATGATGTACTTACGTATTCCCATCAGTTAACGTTTCAATCGTCTCATCACGTCGGAGACTTAATATTACTGATATGAAAACTGCTATTTGTTAGTTGAAATTACTAGGGTAACGAGAAAAAATCTTAAGTTTTAAGGCGGCGAGCGCAATGTGATGCAGTGTTTATCATCCTATCTAGCGTCATTGTTATGGGCAGGCGTGTCATTTACCAACAGGTAAACGGCCCGTCGTCTTAACGCTTTGTTAAATAAAACAAAATGGCGGTTGTATCCTTGAAGGTACCAGCTATTATTTCTTCTATTAAACAGTCATCATCATCATCAGCCGATATACGTCCACTGCTGGACATAGGCCTCTTCGAAAGATCTACAGTCCAGTGGATTCCCGCGATTCTCACCAGATCGACGATCCACCTTGTGAGGGTTGAAACATTATGTTCTAGAAGTTCCTCGTACAGCAAAATTCTTCTTCAACAGAACAATATATTTGTTCTTCAATTCATCTCTCCCTCTATTCAGAGATAGACGAAGAGGGGGAGATGAAGTTCATTTTTATTAAGATACGAAGAACGTTATTTTTCCTCAACTTTTTTATATTAAATTATGATCCAGCCATTTGTATTCAAGATTTAATCTGCATGTTATTATAATATTTAATAAGTGATAAATATATAGTACATATGGCTACATATGTCCAGGCTGTATATATCTATCATAGCTATATATATATATCTATTGGCTGATGATGACGAAATATATTGTTAAATCTTATCGACAATACCACAGCGGATCTCTGATCAGACGCATTTGTTTTTTTTTTTTGCATTGTCGCCAAAAGCCACAACTAGAAAGATTTATCGCTCTGATGGATGTTTGATTTTTTATTGCATTACTCATTTTTATTTATTACCTTCTCATAAAATACTTGAATATTAATTTTATCTCCATTTTGCTAACAGAATAAAACACTACGTACTTTGTTTTTAATAATATATACAATTTGATTTTGGCGAAAGGACTAACGTTATTAGGTCTTATTACAAATTTTTCGTCAATTAAAAAAATATATGGACTGTATGAAATGGAATATTTATTAGTAGATAAATGTTGTATTAATTGATTTATTATTGTTTCAGGTCCGTACATACCTAGTTATTTATCGAATATAATAGGCAGGAAGCCATGCTTGTTCCTCGGAGGTCTATTAAACTTAATAGCTATCATTTTGATTGTTACCACGAGAAATGTGGCGATGGTGTACGCTATAAGGATTATAAGCGGTTTGGGAATGGGCATGGTAACCGTCAGCAACCTGGTCTATGTGGGTGAAATCGCGTAAGTAGAATAAAATTGTTGCATACTATTAGAAGCAAATGCTAGAGACGTATTATATCTCTATATTACTTAATGGTGAAAGACTAGCTAATAGGAAATATAGGTTCGAGGGTTCGAAGGTACGGTATGTTCGAACCTATCTGATAAGCTATCACCCTCATTGCAATTCTAGAACCATAATAACATCTCTTTCATCTGGAATCCATAATAGAAGGGATATTATATTCAGAGGAGGTCGTGCTTCCCCATCAAAACATTATATAGGTGGAGACTTAGTACTTTATCCTTAGAGAAGACGTGCTCATCTTTTTGCTAATAAATATCTATGCCATCAGCACCATCAGGTGAATGTCCCGCAAGATTGTAATTTTATCATCTGAGAAAAAAAAATTAGACTTTTGCCTGTAAACACGCTCGTTCTCAAAGATCTATGGAAGACATATATTTAATGGACCATAAATTATCAGAATGCATGAACATTCAAATAATTTAGTAGACAACAAAGTAAAAAGGTTGTCGAGGATATACTGAGACAAATTTAATGCCAACGTTTAAACGTATTTTTTTATAGTGCGAGAGAAACAATATTTTTTTTCCACTGGTAACCCTTGCGATGACTGCGCGGAATAATTCCAAAATATCCATTTTGTGAATACGTCGGCGAGAAAAGGGTTCAATGAAAGGCACTTTGTTATTTACTTTATAAAAATGATAAATCGTTATTTATTTGTTAAATAAAACTCATGCGAATGCTAACTATAATTGTTATTTATATTAGGTATGTATGTAGTATATTGCTATGGTTATATTATGTATATATTAATTCCCGACAAATACCTATAATTTATATCATTTGCATATTATAATGAGGTTATTTAAGTATACAAAAAAATATCTAGTATTTATATTAGGTATGTTGTTGGTATATTTTTGTAGCAGTGTAAACATTTTAGATAACGTCTCATCGGATTATCGAATCATCGGTTTATTCATCATCACCATTTAAATCTAATAAAATCCTCAACTGAACTAACGCTTTTCAAATTTTGAGAATAATTCCTATACTCGCCATACTCTTCTGAGGTTTGCCAAAAGCAGTGTTTTTTTTTTTATACAATGAAGGGACGTTACAGTCAGGCCTATGTCCAGCAGTGGACATAGGCCTGGTTGATAATGAATGAAGCGACGTTCACCTGATGGTAAGCGATACGCCAACTCATAACAACGCAGCTCTAGTTAAGAAGGTAGTCATAGTACCACATTGACGTAAGGTATTAAGTATCGTTACCCCAGTAATTAAACTATCTACAGCTCCCTTCAAACCGGAACACAGTAATGTTTGCACAGTACTGTTTAACGGCTGAAATAGGGGCTTCGTTGGTAACTAACTATAGTCTATGGCAGGGACCTAGCACCAATAAAAGTGGTTGGAGTTCATAACAGAAGCTTGACTTTCATGATACATATGCATTTCATTAGTTAATTCATTTATGACAGTTTTTTATATTAAACTTGGGCCATTTTCCACCACGCTGGCCCAATGTATATGGGTGAGAGCCAGAGCCTCGTTTGTTGATCAGCAGCACCAAGAGCAGGTGAAGCTGACTTTGGTCCCGTGAACTGCGCTCCTTACACCAATTATGTCAGTCTTATAAATATAAAAAAAAAACATTACAAAGCGAATACAAATGTTCCATCAGACTATTTAAATATATACATACTTTAGTTTTCATTAATATGTTTATAATTCTGTCTACCAATAATTGAAATGTCATTTCAAAGTCAAACGCTCTGCAGCAGACAGACGGCGTTGTTTTTTTTTTAATTTGTTTGGCAACGGCGCCCGAACATACATTCTTATTGTTACTTTTAAACGGAATCCGCGTTGAAGAAAAACAAATAATAATCTTTCGTTATCAATTCCATTGCCATATGCCTAATTCTGCCGCTATACAGTACTGTGTTCCGGTTTGAAAGGCGCTGTAGTAATTACTGGGTTAACGAGATTCTATATCTTACATCTATTTTTTTTTCTAATAATAATTTCCACAATTGTATTTGGAAGTGAATGTAATATTTATATATATATATCATATACATCTGTTGCCGGAGATCTGGGTGGTTGTCAAGCAACGCCTATTTCTGCTGCCGAACAGTAGTATGCAGACATTACAGTTCCGGTTTGAAAGGCGCTGTAGTTTGTGTTATTACTGGGGTAACGAGACTTAATATCTTATCTCTTAAAACGATGAGCATAACGTGGTATACTGTATAACATCCAAAGTAATGCCACGTTGTTATGGCCAGGCGTATCACTTACTATCAGGTGAACGTCCCACCCGTCTCGTCGCTTAGTTGTATACAAAAAACAATCATTCAGGGAACCTAATTTGAATCCGTCTGCCACAAATGAAAGTTTGAGATAGGTACGATGTTCATTTAATAGAAAACATGGGACCTAGTTAGGAAATTTACACTGTATCGCATTGTTGTCATCGCTTAGAGAAAGTGATTTTCATTACTGTAATAATTTGAACGCCCTGACTGGCAGTAGTAATACTACTAATTAGTTTTACTAATAACTAATTAGTATTGATTATTTCTTTATATGCGAACACACAATTAGTTTGTATATACATTATATGTCATAATCAAGTGAAGGTCGCGGAAATCCGTTGAACTGACCGGTGTGGAGATCTTTGAGGAAGACGATTGGAAATGAGTATACCGGATGATAATGGTGATGATGAATAATTAAATTTGTCAAAATTTACTTTCAGATCGACCCACATCCGGGGCATCCTGCTCACCTCCACATCAATAGTTGGTATATTCGGTACCCTGGCGGCGTACGGCATTGGTCCCTTCGTCTCTTACAAGACGACCGGTTACATCGCTCTGGTGATTAACATAGTCCACGTTATAGGGTTACTATTTATACCTGAGTCGCCTGTTTATTACGCTATTAAAGGTACGAGCTATTTTTATGTGCATACTTACTACATTTTTTTTTCTTAGAGCGTTCAATTTAGTTTTACTACGGGGAATCGTAGGGAATTGCTTTTAGCGCTTCAGAGCTTAATGCGTCTACTGGAAAGATGTTATTTTTTATATTCGGTTTATTCGTTCACATTAACAAGATATCAACAATATTTTAGTATTACATAATAAACTAGATTTATCTTCTAACAATGATATACTATGTATCATTGACGAGTAAAATTTGTCCAAATTCTCGAGCTCATTGTAAAGGTTAAAAGTTAATAAATAGATATAAAGATGAATAAGGACGATATTATCATCTACTATTCCATCAGACTATCGTCTGAAGGAAGGGTGGATATTCTTCTATTAGAAAAGTGCATTTTTCTATCAAAGATTTCATCGCACTATTAGGTATATTAGTAAAGAATAAGTCTATATCATAATCGTATAAACATAACTTCTACTCATCGTCGAATATCCATTATATTAGTACGCTTATTGTTTATTCTAATAAGAAGACTATGACCTATGTTCGTCATCCATTCCTTATAAAAATAATATCAATAAAATTTATTAGAAATTGTTTAAAATAAAAAGAATAATTTCTTAACATAAGGCAAACAGACCGAAGCGAAGGAAACGCTAAGGTATCTCGGACGCGTTGATGATTTGGACAACGTGTTCGAATCAGTTCTTGGCACTAACCCTGACGAAGTTCACAGCTGGAAGGCTTGGATCAAGATCTTCACCGTTAAAGCTAACAGGTGGTCACTCTTCATCACCTTAAGCCTATGCACACTGCAGCAGTTGAGTGGTGTAGCTGCTGTGTTGTTCTTCGCAACGACTATCTTCCAGATCGCCGGATCCTCTATCAGGTTGGCCATTTCTATTTTGTCTTTATGTTAATAATTTTAGAACTATGTTATCTACAAACATGTGTAATTGTATCATAATATATTTTTCTTTAATTTTAGACCAGACTTAGCGACCATTATAATCGGTGTGACGAGGCTGATCGCCAGTTTAATAGCCCCGACGGTGGTGGATAGGGCGGGCCGCAGGATATTGCTTCTCGTGTCCACAGCGTGCTGTGCTTTGAGTCTTGTGAGTTATCTTCTTTTAATAGAGTCATTTAAAATGTTCACTCACTTTCAATTTAGGAGTCTGTTACTACATGTTTATCGAATTTCATTGCTTGTAGGATTTTTTGAATCCGCCTATGGCGCTGTAAACATATCTAAATATTCTTGGCGAGTACGTTTCGCTACGGCTTAATTGTCAATTGATGTCTTGTGGAATTGTGATAAAACATTAATACTCTGTAGGTAAAAATATTCCCTAGTTTATGGTATACAAATGCCACTTACCATAAACTAGTTTTATTTTATAAAAATCGCGCACAAAAGTTTTTTTAACCATAGCGCCTTTCAAAGTTTAAGAGCAAAATTAACAACGCGCAGAATTGCAAAATTACATTCTTTATAAATGCTGTTTTAAAATAAAAGGAAGGCATTGTTTGACATGCATAATGCAGACATTGTACAATGAATAGTAAGCTATTTATACCAAAACCTATAATAGCTTACATTGTTGTAACGCCATTGTTGTAAAGTGCTTAACCGACAAGAGTTTAGCTGTAATATTAAACTAGATGTAACCTACAAACGCTATTCTGCTAAGTGTATGTAATACTAGCTGTATCTCCGTCTCGCTTTGCTCGCTATAATACCCCCGCAATTCCCTTAAGGGATGGATTTTTGTACAGTGTATTGATAGCTGATCTCTAAATGGCAGAAATAATATCTCTATTA
Organism: Troides oblongomaculatus; assembly: GCA_029032895.1. Classification (NCBI taxonomy): domain Eukaryota; kingdom Metazoa; phylum Arthropoda; class Insecta; order Lepidoptera; family Papilionidae; genus Troides; species Troides oblongomaculatus. The sequence goes on from JARDWC010000435.1 coordinate 737,732, forward strand.
AATTTTGAGTGTGTTTACGTCTAATAGTTTCGGAGATCTTGTGATAAAGCAATGCATCTCCGGATGGAAATCTTCTATATATACGTTGATGATATATTACGTGATCTGGGGATTGTTGGTAAGTTAAACGCAATCTCCTCGTAAATTTGTTTGAAGATCATTATCATCATTTGGTGCCCTCTATCTTAGGTGTAATAAATAATAACAAACAAAAGTTAAACAAGTAGATAAGTTAAAATTAAAGGAGTTATATATAACATTTTTGATGAAAAATTATATGTATGGGCAAATTTCAACATAATACGATTTAATGATATCTATAATGATATAAGAGAACCTCACACTTCGACAATAGTACCTTATAAATATTTATGTATCAAGTAAAAAAACTAATAGGTTTATATCGGAAAAAAAAAGAATTTTACTTATATGAGAACTTAATGAGCAACGCGAGATCGATCGATGTTGAGGTCTTTGGAGGAGGCCAATGTCTATGTCTATTGGAGTGTCTATTGACTGATGATGATGATAATAAGAACTTAATAAATAAATTTTAGTTTGATGTAGCAATTTGATTTGATGAGTATAACTGAAAAACAAATATCAAGAAGCTGGAGATCGGGCTAAGTAGCGTTCCTTGGGGGACACCTATGCCCTTCAGTGTATGCAACAGGCTGTTGATGAAGAAGACAATGATATAAAGCAAAAGTTGTTTTATATATTTATTGTGTAAAATTTGTTACAGTCAATCCTGGGTGGCTTCTTTTTTTTGACGCGCATAAACAGTCCGGTGGTTTCCCAGATCGGTTGGCTGCCGCTCATGGCTCTCATTATGTACTTCTTCTCATATGAAATCGGTAATTATTTTCTCTTCTTTAATATGTTTGTACATTCAGCTGGTTATAAAGGAAATTCATCTCGTGCTACTGCTTTACGTCTTTGCGTATATAATTATTTAGACAGTCACTGGATATTGTACAGTAAAATTCGTTGGGTGATATTACCGCAGCGCCTACTTCTACCTTCAAATTAAAGGGGCATTGTGATTAGTGAAATTACTAAGGTAACGAGGAGTAATAGCTTACTTTATAAAAGGAGAACAATTTTTTTTAAATAAATAATAAAGTAATTTCTTATTAACGACACAATGCTTTGGAAAGACATTGCTTATCATCAGGTGAACATGTCGCTCGCTCGTCTCTGAGCCTAGTTGAATATAAAAACTATTTACACAGGATATAGTTATAAATTTTTAAGGATAACAAACGAAATACTTACAGGAAGACTACAATTATGTATTTAATATATTTGTATTTTTATTTCCCTGAAGGTTTTGGTACTATGCCGAGCGCGCTGGTAGGTGAGATGTTCCGTGGCAACGCGCGCAGTACGGGCTCGGCCGTTGCCATGACGACCGCTTGGTTGATCGGCTTCGGAGTCGCCACCGGCTTCGGTTCCATGGTGAGGGTGCTCGGCGGCGACGTCACCTTCTGGATTTTCTCATTCTCATGTATAATTGCTTTCCTCTTCACGTTGAAATTTGTACCTGAAACGAAAGGAAAGACTCTGAACGAGATTCAAGAGATTCTCGGTGGTAGACATTAATTTATGAAACAGTTAGATTTAGATATATAAATAGTTTTACTTATATATGCATTGTATATAACAAAGGATTGATTTTAAGTTAACAAAGGTTTAATGTCAACAATTCGCCGTAATTTGTGTTCAAACTTAACAACTTAGAATATATGTATGTGAGTTAAATTTGACTGATTATAATACTTAGGAATTTATTATTAAATCCCCAGTACAAAATTAAGTTCGCTACAATTAGGGAACGTACATATGTAAGTAACTTACACACTTAATTTACTTACTATTCTCGCACAACTCACGGGATCTAAACCAACTTCATCTGTTCGTGATGCATCCTGCAAATCAACAAACGAGGCTCTGGCTCTCACTAACTCTCATTGAGCCAGCGTGGTAGGGAATGCCACAATTGCCACCATCACCCCATATCCCTACCCGATCAATGTGATCTTTGGGGGAGGCCTATTTCCAGCAGTGGACGTCTATCGGCTGCTGATAATGACCTAATCTGTAAAATATGTTAAATATACTTATATGTCGAATGGTTAAACACTTTTGTGTCTAGATGAAGTAAATGAAAAAGCAAGTTAATTTTGCTTTAACCTCGTCTTCAGAAGATCAGTGAAAAGGCTTCTAGTTTATTAAGCTTTATTTAACTTAAGCTTTTCTAACTTCAAGACTGTAAGTAACAGCCGGTAAGAGGTATGAAGTTTGGTTTAATAGAGTAAGAAACAAAAGACCTTTCAACAAACTTTTAATATTAATAACAAATATGTTATACTGACTATAAAAAAAATTACAGATAACATTTCGAATTATATAAGAGATGAGCTTTATTATATATTAGAAGAAAGGATAGTTACTTAATGAATGAATTACATAAAATAATGTCCCGGGTCTCTGTTGTCGGAGACCGTCTGGGTGAGAACCACTGCAGCTCCTGATTCCGCCGCCGAACAGTACTGTGTAAATGTTACTGTGTTCCGGTTTAAATGGCGCTGTAGCTAGTGACATTTCCAAGGTAACGTCTTAACATACTATGTTTCAAAGCGGCGAACTCAATGTAGCGTACATAGACCTAATCGTCACGTTGTTATGACCAGCGTATCACTTATCATCAAGTCAACATCTTGCTCGTATTGTCAAATAAAAGAAAATGTTATGTGCAAATGCTGTCTTAAGTATATGATCTTCAGCTAAATTTTAAGTAACTAACAAATACTATATTATTTTAATACCTAACATTTTACACACACACAAACAGAGTTTATATTTAACTGAACAAATATCTAGAATATTAGTTATTATGTCCATTATTTAGGTAGTCTAGGTGATTTTTAATATGTGGAACCTTTCATATAGATATAAGATAGAATTGCGAGGTTGTAATGTAAATATTAGTTTCTCTTACAGCAGATTGAATGACAATATAAATATTTATAATGTATAATAACAATATTTAGTTATTTCTTGTAAAATTATATGTAAAGTTGTAAATTAAGGACACAGCGACCGAAATAGAGATGTACTAGAAATACCATCACTATCCAAAATCTTAATCAGCTTATTGAATATTGGTATGATTCCGAATAAATTTGTCAACCAAGTAATTATAAGATACTTATCTAAATTTATATACTTAATTGTAATTATAATTATATGTTAAACAATAAGTAAAAGTTTCAATAGTCTTTTACACTATTTTCATTGTCCAAGACCAACAAGCCATTAACTATACAGATATGTACTAAATCTTAGTTTTATTAACATTACTATTGTTAATATTTTAAAGTTAAACAATTGTAGTGTCAATTAGAAATAAATTAATATATTTTTCCTATTATTTTTTTTAATTTTTGTCAAAATATCTATTGACTTCTTAAAGATTTAACAGACGAGAGGAACAGGACAACTAAGAGTCTTTGTTTTAAATCTTTAGGAAGCCGTTGTCTATTCTAACGTATTTTTCCTTAAAAATAAACAGGCCGAAGATGATGCAAATGATATACAAATATATACAAGAAATTTCCATCTATGTAGAGACATCACGATATCTCTGCAACCATAAGGTCTTGAGGACTTGAAATTAGGAAAGAATATTTCTTTTACAGAATATTTGTCATCTGAACTTTGCGAACTTCTTTGTCCAAAAGCAGTTGCGGGTGTGTAAGGTTACTATCGGATAAGGAACAGCTAATATATATATATATATATATGTTTGGGCCAACGTGGTGGGAAACGGCCCAAATCCAAATCAACCAGCCCCCATATGAACTCTTGCGAACGGAGGCTTTTGGTGTTTCTGTAAGCCGCTGGATACGGGCAGCGCAGAATCGATTATATCGGATGATGATGATGATATATATATATATATATTTATTTATAAATGTTGACGGTTAGAACTTCGCATTCACAAGGACTCCTCCACCAATTTAATCAAATATTGGAGCCATTCATGTGGTTCAGTATTATATTCTCTTTGATATTTCACGCTTTTACATATAAAGCCTTCTCATTTTTTATCTCTCCTCAAACAGTACCTTTCATATTGGACGCTTAAGTGTTTCACAGGCATGACTTCGGAGTATCGATTTCCCATCAGAGTATACATCGGGTTGCCCATTAGAGTGCCTTGCTAAGAAGATAAACGTGACTCGTATCAAACGGAATATTTTTCATTACAATAACCAGTAACTTGATAAATAGGTGATGTATTACATTAAAATGTATGAAAGTCAAATAAAAATTTTACACAGACAGCTAAAACCTTATACAAATACAGGGATTCATTAACACAAATTTAAACTGAATTCTGTAAATAGAATAATAGAAGACCTAGAAGACTAAGTCCTTTTATAACAGCGTTTTCAGTGGTCGTCATTATGAGGAGCGAAAGGACCTATTTAACACGTCGAAAGGATGATACGGTGATGAGGTGCTTAAACACATATTGATTCGTACAATTTAACAAGATCCTTAATATAAAAATAAAGAATTTTATTTGAATTAAAAAAAAAAAACGTGACAAAAGAAAACAATGTGCCGACACCACATTGAGTGGGAACAAGACAAGAAGGTAACGATTCATTTAAATAATTTAAGCGCACTTTAAAGTAACAAAAACAAGTAGTACAGTAGCACTGTATTTTTTTAATTATACTTAAATGAAATCACGTGTCCCATTTCATTGAAAAAAACTCATAATATCCTCTTTGTCACGAGTTTATTATAGAATGCAATAAAAAGAGTGTTAATACGTTCCTTTGTTAGTTACGTTAACCTTAAGATTGTTCCAAACCGCGCAAGTGCCTCCCATTAAATCAATGGCTGAAAAAATCTACGTGAAACAAGAATACACCATTTAATAATTTTTACATGTAATACATCTGAAAAACGAATACAATGGAGGTATCTTTTTATCCAATTAAGCGACGTCACGTGCGGGATATTCACCTGATGGTAAGTGATACGCCCGCCTATAACAACGTAGCGCTAGTTAGGATGATATACACACTACTCCACTTGCACTCGTAGCCTGAGACACAAGATATTGAGATTCATTGCCCCATTACACTAGCTGCAATAACCTTCAAACCGGAATACAGTAATATTTGCATAATACTGTTTGACAGCAGAAATAGACGCTGCGGTGGTACCCACCTAGACAATCTCCGGCAACAGAGATCTACTACTAGTAAAAAGGTACTGAGATAGCAATCTTTTAAATATACCCTGGTTTTGGGGAGAAGTAAGGGTAATTGGGGTTTTAATTTAAAACCCTCTCGATGATCTAAGCCAATACATCGAGACAAGCTTCAAGATATAATATGCAACTCATCGCTGACTCTCTACATCTTGACTAAGTACCTCTTAACGAAGGGCGAGGTAATTTTTCGTGTCTTTTATAAACCAAATAGGGCTCCCACTCTCAAGAACCGCGACCTCAAAGACTGTTTTATAGTCTTTCTACTAGAGGTTGCACTTATATTAATCTAATCCTGTATAGACTTGTAGTACTTAGGATAGTAATCCTAAGACTACAGATCTGAAGTAAAATATAATATCTTCTTTAAATGACTATCAAATGCTAAAAAGAAGAATACTATAAGTAAAAGTATCCAAAAATGATAATGATGTTAATAATTAACGATATTATCATGTAACAGTATTACCTAGTATTTAACATTTAATACAGATTCATTACTTATCCTTTAATACTCATGTGTAAAGGGGTGTAAGAGTTTCTACACAACAACTCATGGGATCCAAGTTAACCACACCTACTTGTGGTGTACTTTGCTAGTCAACAAACGAGACTTAGGCTTCCACCAACTCGCTTTGGGACAGTTTGGTGGAAAATGGTCCAATCGATGAAGGAATTCTTTGGGGAGGCCTATGTCCAACAATGGAAGTCTATTAGTTGATGATGATGACTTGTGTTATAGGTAAAATATGAGAGCTGTTTCCAAAGTTCTGGAAATTAATTCAATTACGATTTTTTGGTATTTCAAAGGATTTATTTTTTGGTTTACCTGGCCAAAGGTACCACAGTTAATGCAGGACATTATTCGAATTTATTATTCGGACCACTGCGACAGGTACTTGTTAATAACAACTCGGAAAGTTGTTATTGGAACAGAATAATGCAAACCACCACCTCAAGACAAACGACGGAAGTTTGGAACGATGGGTATTACTATATGCTGTGGAGATGAGAAGCCTGAGAAGTATAACTGGAGTGAAACGGATGGAAAAAGTGAGGAAAAGTGTGATAAGGAAGCGGTGCGGCGTGGTTGAAGATGTAGTGAGACAGAGACGTAAGGACAGAGTTGTAAGGACGTAGAGACGTAAGGAGAGAGTTGAGATGTAAGGACAGAGAAAGGGATGCTTAGATGGTTCGGCCATGTCGAAAGAATGGATGAAAGAAGATTAACGAAAGAAACTTACAAGAAAAATTCTTACAAGGTAAGAATGATTGGAAAAATCGGTGCAGGTCGACCTAGACGGACATACTCCGATCAAATCGGAGATGTCCTAAAGAAAGGCCGGGTCAAAATCACACGTAACCGACGAGCGTGCATGAAGACGCTTATGAAAGTGGAGGAAGCGAGAGAGGTGTGCTAGGATCGTAGCAGGTGGAGAGAGGTGGTCTCTGCCTACCCCGCTGGGAACGAGGCGTGATATATATTTATGTATGTACATTACTCCATAGACATTTCATACAATGTTTATCATTTGTCTCTGGATTTAAAAAAACCCTTACAGGATGACAGATTTGAAAGTTTAAATGACGTAAAATGTGCCATAAATAAGATTAATGATACTTTGAAAAAATACTTTGAGGACAGTATAGAAAAAAAGTTTGTCGTTGAAATAAAAGTATTAAGTTAAATGGAGTTTATGTTAAAAAACTATTGTAATATTGATGAACATTAACAAAACAATAATATATCAGCTAAACCCACAGCCTATATATAGCAGTAGTAAAAGAACTTTTCATTATCAGCCGATAGACGTCCACTGCTGGACATAGGCAAAAAAACTACTAACTAGTAGTAAATAAGTTTAATAATTCATCTAGCAAATTTCTAAAATTATCCATCCGTTAAAATAGTTAACTAATCATCATCTTCCTACCCTGTTATTACTTCGTGGATACCTTTTTCCGCCATTTTGTTAAAAACGTTTCGGCTTGTGTTGGATCAACCGCCAGTCTAACGTTAACCCTCTTAAAGAATGATAATGTTAATGGGCCCTTCTTCTTCGGTAGAGGCTGGCAGCAATATTTCATTCATAAAGTGATTACGCTGCAGCCATCATGATAGCTTTATCCCTTGGTCGCCTTTTACGACACCCTCGAGACGAAAGCGGAATAGTGCCATCCACTGCTCTATCCGCGCTACACGACAGAGAGCCTGAAGTTCGTAAAACTAACGACACCACAGATTAAATATATATATATATTACATAGACATTACAAGACCGTGCTATGTGGAATACAATAAGAGATCTAAGTCCAGCAGTGAGCGTCCATTGGTTGAAATGATGATGATTAGAGGTGTCTCAGGTAGTATGTGTCTGTTACTCTGTTCCTATGTATGTGCTATCGCACCGTCATTTTCTTCCGCCAAATAACAGTTTGAAAACATTACTGTGTTCCGGATTAAAAGGCGCTGTAGCTAGTGAAATTACTGGGGTGACGAGGGTTAACGTCTTGTCTCAGGCGACGAGCACAACGTGGTGTAGTATATCATCTTAACTAACGCCGCGTTGTTATGGGCTGTCGTATCACTTACCATCAGGTGAACGTTCCGCTCGTATAGTCGCTTAATTTAAAAAAAAACAGATTTTTTTTTTTATTTGAATATTTTCATGCAGACATTTAAGGAATTATTTTGTATTGTGAAACTTTAGTATATATTATATAAAAACGCCGATAAATTCCAACACGAAATTTTTCTCTGATTATATAGGACAATATAGTTTTAGGGTATAATAGGTTTACTTACTCGATCTATGATTATTGATATATTAAATCCATTTTAATATATATATGTATGATTAAAAAATAGCTTTATGGTCTGGTTGAATCAGTGATAATTTTAATTCAATTTATATCTCATACTTTAATATCTGACTAAACAATGGTTTTGCTTAAGTCTAAGCACATGTTCGCGTAAATGTTCATTTGTTCGGAGATAGCGCGTTAACAAGTTGTTTCATAAGTTATCTATTTATTTAACAACATATTTGGGGGAGTCTAAAAACCTACGTAGGGTTGGAATATCTTTTGTGACCGTGCACACATATACACACGTATTGCGAGTGTATAAGAATATCGAACAAAATGTTTAAATACATCAAATCTCATATAATACGACAGTACGCCATTGTGTTCATTGGTAAGTATTATATACTTAATTACATATATTATAGTTAAAATATTCAATTGTTAGTAACTGACGGCATTGTTGTTTAATTAATTTATTCAATTATAAAATATACAAATTCGATTACTACTTGTCTTCTAGTTGGATAGAAATTTAGCTTTTGGGGTAAGGAAGTAGAACAATATTGATTTTTGCTCCCTTAACGCGAGGTGCGTCCTGTTGTTACATTTTTACTACATACATATATTTATACGTATATATTTTATACATAAAATTAATATATTTTATTTATTTAATACGTATTAATTGTATATATTTTATACGTGAAAGTAATTATTAAAAACTACGTAATAATAAGGTTCAGTATAAATCTGAACAAACTCTTGCTTCTTCACTGTATGGATGTAATAGTATTGATTATAACTTTATCTCTTTGAAATATTGTTTGATAATATTTTTTTTTATTAACAACAGCTGTGCTATATTTACAGACATTTTATCTGAGACTTTGCTCAACAAGTCGTTATACTTTATGGACATTTATTTTATCCTTAATCAGACCAAACAAGTTGTTAAACAAATTTGAACAACATTAATCTCAAAGTCACATTGCATTATGTAAATAAAACGGTAAAAACGCATTCACATGTCTCTTTTTATCTAAGTAGGTAGACTTATTTAACGATTATCTCTCTATCTACTATCTGCTGGTAGTGTCCGTGGAATTAATACAAAGATTATTCAAAGATTCCATCTTAAATATGTTCAACGGGGAACCCTTCTCACGTGTTCTATACACAACGATTTAAAAATGTCCAGCACCTGGTATTCTGTACTCCTGGATTTTATTACAGGTATTCCTACCAACAAAGTTTACATTGACATGGTATCATCTGCGCGACAGTTTTCTGCATAAGGATATAAACGATATCAGAGATTGCATTGATGTCCTTTCTAAAATAATAATATCTGTTCCATCTAAATATCCCTGATATGCCATTTCGAATATTTTCCATAAATCATCCCATAGAAGGGTGTAAGGGGTTTCGCCCAATATCTTACGGAGCCCAAGTCCAGTCCAACCTAATGCCACTTGCTCCCTGCCGAATAACAGACGAGGCTCTGACTACCCATCAACCCGCACTGGGCTAACGTGGTGGGTTACGGCACAATCCTCATTAATAAACACCACAAAACGATGTGGAGGTCTTTAGGGGTGGCCTATGTCCGGCAGAGGACGTCTGTCGTCTGTTGATGATCATGACGACGTAACAAAACCGACCTAGGTCAACATTCCTCTCAATAGAATAAGTAACACATATAACCTTAGTTACGAAAGTGTTTATTGAAAACTTAATAAAAAAAAAAAAAAAAATTATCCTTTATCTTATAATTAGAGAGAATTTTTTTTATGTTTCTTTTAGTTGTTTTGATTTTACGATGTTTACTTGATTTTTATTGTCACTTACTTCTGTTATATTGTATGTATGTTATACTTTATATTAGTTTGGCAAATATCTCCCTTCCGCTTTTTTGCTCTTTATTCAATGCTTTATAAAAAGTGTTACAGTGATCGGATTTAGTTCAAATATGCACCGTTTTGTTCGATAATCTGTTTCCATCTAGACGGCAACTTCATAATACCTCCCTTGTAGAAGCCCCCCTCCTTATTTGCGAAGAACTCAGACAGCCACTTTTCACAAGCCTCTTTTGAGTTCAACTTTATTTGTATGCATTTATAGGTGTATATGTTGGAATTGATTAGCTATAATTTTTTTTTTCTTATCAATACTGCACATTATACACTGTAACAACACCTTATAAATAAATAGTTTAAAATTAAACTTAGTAAATAACTTTTACTATTGTTTTATTCAGTCACGATATATTTTACTTTTTAGTCAGAACGTCATATATGATAAAGAATTTCTTAATGTTTTCTTGTTCGATAAAGAGAGGAATGGATCTGGATGTGCAGATGATGGTAAGTGATAACGACTCTTACAGCTTATCTGATCCTGCGCTTGTGGAGCCGGATCCACGGCCTGTATGGCGCTAGTTAGAATAGTATACACAACAACAAAGGACAGCCCTTTGATAACAGTTATTCAATACTAAGTACACTTGACTGGTTATTTTGTTGTAATATATATATATATATATATATATGTCTTTCTATCTCCTGCCCTCTACCCAGCTGTGGGGTCGGCACAGTATATCCTTCTCTTCTATATCCTTCTATCAGCCATCATTTCTAAATTCACACTCTTCTTACACATGTCATCTTTCACGCAATCCATCGACACTTCGGTCTTCTTCTACCCTTATAACCATCCACGTACATTCTCACTACTTTCTTTGTTATATGTCTTTCATCCCTCCGCATAAGGACGTATTTATGTATGTCTTTATATATATAGTATATAATTGTGTACTGTGTATTGAGTAGCTCGCTGGTCTAATGGTTAGAGCGTGCGGCTTTCATTCCGAAGGTCGCGGGTTCAAACCTCGGCATGTACCAATGACATAATATTTAAGTTATGTACATTTGTGAACTTTAGTTACAACAGCGAGATACAAAAACGGTGAAGGAAAACATCGTGAGTAAACCCGCACACTGATATCATCTTTGTGTGTGTGTGTGTGTGGTGGTCCCAATAAAGTGGCAACAGGCTCGCCCCCTGTTACATGGGACCTAATCTGACCACATCTGGCGAAACGTGGGTGGTTTAATCACCTCTGCCTACTCCTACTGGAAAAAAGGCGTGACTATAGAAAAAAAAAAATAATAATTGTGTACATCGGAATGTCAATGTCCGGTAGAAGTTAATATGTTCTTCTTCGGTAGTTTAATCCATATACTGTAACCAAATTTTGGGTGTTTATTAAAATTTTTAAGTAGATCAATAATTTCATTTGCTTCAGTCTTTTCCAACTGAAACGCAGTAATGTTTGTTTGTCATTATAAATAGCTGTGGTGGTACCTAGACGATTTCCTTCAACAGAGATCTACCACCAGACTTATGATAATAATAAACTGTATCGCAAAAAAAGTTATCTCAAAGTCAAATCCAATCTTGTTAACCTTGGTAATTAAAGTAGGATAACCGGTTTTTGAGAAGATTTGCATAGTAATAAGTCTGAACGGGCAGTGAGATCGTAATCGAAATATTTGTATTGTTTAATAATTATAGTTATCTATTCTATAATATTAATGACGTGCAAGTATAAAGTTAATGGGGTAAGGAGATTTAACCTTTACATCTCAAGATATCGTTAATTTGTACAGATCTTAGCGCCTCTTAGAAAATCTTTTTTCCTCGTATTTTAAATGGGTTAGGGTGACCATACCCTACCCTCGGTTCGTATTAAGGAGAGAATTTTATTTTACTATGACTTCTATTAACACAAAGATAGCTTCTGCAAGTACTATGACGTTATATAAGAACTGAAGATACACATAAACGATTGATTCATTTACAAATATTTATATCTAAATATATATATAGATATATATAATAGAAGTAGCTCGCTGGCCTAATGGTTAGAGCGTGCTGCTTTCATTCCGAAGGTCGCGGATTTAAACCTCGGCATGTATAATACCAATGACTTAATATTTAAGTTATGTACATTTGTGAACTTTAGTTACAACAGTGAGATACAAAAACGGTGAAGGAAAACATCGTGAGGAAACCCGCACACTGATATCATCTTTGTGTGCGTGTGTGTGGTGGTCCCAATAAAGTGGCAACAGGCTCGCCCCCTGTTACATGGGACCTAATCTGACCACATCTGGCGAAACGTGGGTGGTTTAATCACCTCTGCCTACCCCTACTGGGAAAAAGGCGTGACAATAAAAATATATATATATATATATGTTTATATATACATGTATATTTATTTATATGTATTTTTCAGTATCTATATAAAGTACATATGCAGAAAAAAATATTATAACATGTATACAAATAAAAATAAAGCATAGAAGTATGATAGATACATTGAAAGTACATATATAAATAATATATTAAGGGATGCTGAGGAGTTCTTGTGAAAAAAGAGGAAAAAAACTATATTCACTAGATTGAAAAAATTGTTAATCTGCTGTTAAAACCTTAACATGTTTCTTTCTTTAACTGTTTTAGTGAATATTAGCGTATTTACCAATGGAATTAATCTAGCATGGCCATCACCTATGCTGGTGAAGTTGAGCAATGAGACGCAGACGAATTTACATCGTACCATCACTGTTGAAGAAGGATCTTGGATTGTGTCGGTTGAATTTGTGTGCGCTATATTCGGTTAGTTTCGAAGTATAATCTTGAATAAAAGCCTATAGTTACGGTATTTACACTGCAGTTACATTGCATTGGGTGGGGCTGAAATTCTGCATTGGATACCCTTCTGCTGTCGGGGCAACAAAAGAGTTATGTCGGACTCTTACCGGCTAAAACCTTACGGTTTCTCTCTCATCGCATGTGGCCGGAACCATGGGAACGCTTTCGCACACTACCGTGGCTCCGACAGCGAGGGGCCTTGATAGGACCACATCTCAGGGTGGAGCTACTGTTCTCCACCCCCAATACAAATATTAGGCGGAAGTACCGCACGAACCACCTCGGGGCCTTTCATGTTTGGTGACAGATTACCCCGAGTTCGCCACCATGGTCTCCCCATATAAACCCCTACCGGATCAATGTGGCAATCTTTAAGACAGAGCTATATTCACCTGTGGACGTCTATCGGTTTATGATGATTCATAATTGGGCTCTTATTTGTCTATGATTCCTACACAGATTGATTGTATTAAAGTCTATACTTCAAAGGATGGGATTTAGATAGATTACTGGGGTCCAATGTCTTTCAACTAGTTTGAATTGCTGCTCTTGTTAGATGCACTAGTCTCCATTGAAGAGCATTAAAAAAAATGGTACTTTTCGATTCCAAGTAAGGAGTTTAGTTTAAGGACAATATATATGATGAAATTAAATGAGGACTAACTATTGCAACAAAAACAGAAGACTAATATACTCCTACATTAAATTAGGGAAAAATAAAAAAATCTATTGTGAAGAGATCACATAATATTTCATCTATTTCAGTTAACCCAGTAGTTGCGCTGTTACTGGACGGCATAGGCAGAAAGTATTGCATATTATCAGCATGTCTACCGAAGACCGTCGGAGTACTCCTGTACATATTCGCCAAAGACGTATGGGCCCTCATTCTGGGTCGGCTGATGTTCGGTTTCTCGGACTCTTTATTGTTCATCGGTACACCAATATACGCATCTGAAATAGCAACCGTAAGTAACAACAAATTGGAAAAAGCACGCGGTGATACTAAATCTAATGATCAGACTGAGAAAAATAAACGTTATTATTGTTAATACTCAAAATTAGGGTTAAGTAGTAATGTGATTTTTACTAGAAAACACTAAAAAATCTATTAATTTCAGGTTTTCGTTTAAAGTTGTAGTTTAGAATAGAAACATTGTGGAATCTGAAGTAATTTTTTAAACAGTTGTTATGCAATCGATACATCGAAATCTTTTTGCAAATCTGTTCCTTTCTTCTGAGTCTTCTTAATATTTTCAGAAGAAGACGCGTGGTGTTTCCTGTACATTGCTCCAGATGTTTTCAAGTTTGGGTATTGTGTTGACCTTGTCAACGGGGCCGTTTACATCATACCTCACTTTCAATATAATTCTCGCTGTCGCGATTATAGCGACAAGTCTTCCGATTTTACTTTTACCGGAAAGTCCGTATTTCTTGTATAGCAAAGGTAAGTTTGTTTATTATCATCAACCCCGAGTTTTTATTTCGTAAGTATTAACGATTGCAATATTTTACGCTCTGTTTTATGTAAATAATTGTATTAAATATATTTACTATATTGTTTCAAATATAACATTCAGTTAAGAATACTATATATGCTATGTATCAAATAGAGTGGAGTGAAAGAAATAAGGAAGCAGACTGTCATAAGGCAGAGCAGTTAGAGATGAAGCAGAGGAATACATACACAACAATGATCATTGATGTTGTATTTATTGTTAATGTCTCTGAGTATTTATTTTTCTGCAAAGAATTTAATACGTCCACACTATTGGGGCACAGGCCTACTTTCAATATGAGAGCGATGGGCCATAGTCACCCCGCAGGCCCAATTCCCCAATGTTTATTTATCTTTTCTTAAATTGGTGATTAAGACATTGGATTGTGCTGAAAGGAGAATTGATTAGGTTCAGCTTTATTCCAGTTTTAGTTATACAAGTCGATGTTATATCTGATTGTAGGACGTGAAAATGATGCAACTGAAGTTTTAAAGTTTCTCCACGGATCAGAATTACTAGCTAAGCAGGAGATGAAAGAATACACGATGTCGACAAAAAGCGAGAAAATCAATAAGATGGCTCTCTTAAAGAACCCGACTGTGAGAAAATCATTACTCATTTCATTAATATTTTCTTTCGGATGCCAATTTGTGGGTTACAATACGGTCTCATATTATTTGCAAACGATACTGATCTCTACGAATTCCAGCATAATGCCTGAGATCGCATCAGTCATTATAGGACTGATACAATTCATGTCAAGTATCCTGACAACCTTCACGACAGATAGATTCGGAAGAAAGATAATACTGACGGTCTCGCTTATTGGGATGTCTGTTGGAATGGTAAGTACTATAATTATAATACTTGTAAACAGGCAATTGATTGTAATATTTAATAATTTCTATCTATTTCAGATCGGGTTGGGGACATTCTTTAAATTGAAACCGCTTAATAGCGAATCTATGTCTGGTTTCTTGAACTACCTTCCACTAGTTTCGCTGATAATTGCCGTATATTGCAGCAATGCAGGTTACTTGTTCATAACTAAAAATGTTAACCAATTTATTTATTTTATTTTGTTTTTATATTTTTTTTTATATAGTCACGCCTTTTTCCCAGTAGGAGTAGGCAGAGGTGAACAAACCACCCACGTGTCGCCAGATGTGGTCAGATTAGGTCCCATGTAACAGGGGGCGAGCCTGTTGCCACTTTATTGGGACCACCCCACACACACACAAAGATGATATCAGTGTGCGGGTTTCCTCACGATGTTTTCCTTCACCGTTTTTGTATCTCGCTGTTGTAACTAAAGTTCACAAATGTACATAACTTAAATATTAAGTCATTGGTACATGCCGAGGTTTGAACCCGCGACCTTCGGAATGAAAGCCGCACGCTCTAACCATTAGGCCAGCGAGCTTTAAGCAGAAATTTAACATTCTTCAATATAATATTTTTAGTAGTATTTTTTATAACTACTGTATCCATATTACAGTATTTTAGTAGTAAATGTATGTTTTTCAATTTGCAGGACTAGCAACATTGATATGGGTGTTAATACCAGAGTTATTCGATGGACCAGCGAGGGCTTTCGGTGTGGCTGTCAATTTAGGTGTGAACACTTGCATGATATTTTTGACCACTAAATATTTTCCAACTGTGATATCAGAACTCGGTCCAGCGATCACCTACTGGTGTTTTGGCTTTGCGTCTCTCTTGTTGTGCCTTTTCATTATATTCTTCATACCGGAGACTAAGGGGAAATCCTTTATAGAAATACAAGGCGAAATAGGAAAGAAGGAAACTAACAGCGAGGATATCTCAACTGCTTTATAATGATAATGGTGTAGCATATTTTGGAAAGTTGATAACTTAATTATGGTTTATATAAAAAAAGTATTATCTATAATTTTAAAATATGCATTAAGGTAGTGGTTGAACGATTTGGTTATCAAGCAAGTAAAGAAGATTATAACAGTCATTATTTTTAACTGAGGTCTAAGTGAAAATTGTAAGAACCTAAGTAATACTTAATAAGAATGTTGATCTAATATATAAGTTTAATATTTTAAATGTATACAAAGAAATTACTATATTTTTTAATCTTTATATAATAGGGGGACCGGAAAGTAATGTCGTTTCTGCGCATGCCAATACTTGATTGTCATTTGTCAGCTCATTGTTTTGTTCAGAGGCGTACCAAAGACATTGTGAGGTTATAGTGATTTCTTTACTTATAGACAATTGAATTACAATTTTTTTTTGTAATTTTGGGTAAAATGGCCAGCCAAATACCAGAAGAGGTACACATCCGGCATTGCATGCTCTTTGAGTTTCGCAAGGGAAATAACGCAACAGTTGCTACCAAAAACATTTGCGATGTTTATCCAAATGCACTGGACATTCGTAAATGCCAAAGGTGGTTTTCCAAGTTCAAATCGGGTAATTTTGATCTTTCCGACTCGTATCGATCAGGAAGACCATCAGCGTTAGACAACGACGTGTTAAGGGCGGAAGTGGAAGCAAATCCGTGTCAGACGATCGAGGAATTGTCAAACAGTCTCAACAAACCTTGGTCGACCATCCAAGAACATTTGAAGCAGATTGGAAAAGTAAGCAGAGCAGGTGTTTGGGTCCCGCATAATCTGTCCGAACAGAATAAGGCTAACCGATCAATCACATGCAACTTATTGCTTCAACGACACAACACAGAAGCGTTTTTTGATCGCTTGATCACAGGAGATGAGAAATGGGTCCTGTATGATAACCCAAAACGCAAAAGGCAGTGGCTCTCTCCAAATGAAATCCCTCGGAGTACTGCTAAGCCAGGTTTACACCCCAAAAAAGCGCTTTTGTGTGTTTGGTGGAGTATTCGCGGCATTGTTCATTTTGAATTACTGAAACCTGGAGAAACTGTTACTGCAGACCTCTACAGCGAACAATTGCAGCGAGTCAATCAATCTTTAATTGAAAAGTGGCCAGCGATTGTCAACCGAAAAGGCGTCATTCTCCAACATGAAAATGCAAGACCGCACTGCGCAAGGCGAACTCTAGAAAAAATTAATGAATTGGGGTGGGAGGTGCTGCCTCATCCACCATATTCGCCCGATGTTGCACCATCGGATTTCCACTTATTCCGAGCGCTGCAACACTTTTTAAGTGGCAAAACATTTGCAAATTTGGATGATATCCAAAATGCCATCTCTAGATATTTTGCCGAAAAACCAATTAATTTTTATCGATCAGGGATTGAAAATTTACTCACTAGATGGCAAAAGGTTATTGACAATGATGGGGAATACATCATTGATTAAAAATAAAGACTCGTTAAAAATGTATGTGTTTGTATTTAGCGTAAGAAAACGACATTACTTTCTGGTCCCCCTAATATATATATATATATAATGAATATGGGTTTTGTTTGCTAATCACGTGAAAATTGGTGAACGTATCGACCTTGGAACCTGACCATACCATATATAACCATATATTTTTTTTAATTAATTTCTAATTAACTTTTATGAACGTTTAAACTTCGTATTATTTATGCGGTTGCTATAGTAACGGTTGGTATAGCCATAACGCCAGTAAATCGAATGTGGAACAGCTAGTATGATACAAATAATAATAAATATCGACACTTTTGATAGATATTTTGATTTCCCGTATATTGCGAAAGTTTGAGGCTTAACTTATTGTATTGTTGAATAAACTTTGACATATATATGTTACTAAGTTTTTTTACTTCATTGTGTTACAAATAACAGTAAAAGGATAAATATTTGCTTTACTACTTATAAAAATATTAAAACAATAACCATTATTGTTATTACTTCTTGATGTGTTATTTTTTTTTCTACGAAACGAGTACACGAGCGTTACAAGTGATACGCCTCCCCATAACAACGTGGCGCTAGTTAGAATGATATACACAGCAGCACATTGTGCTCGTCGCCTTGTAACTTGAGATGTAGAGTCTCGTTACCCCAGAAACAGTTGCTAGATTGATAGACTGTCTCCGGCAATACAGACCTGTTACCTCTCCTAGATATCCTACTTGCAAAAGAGCCGTAACCCTAGTCGGCACCCTCGCTAAGCTACGACATGAACGAGATCATCTCGTCTTTGTCCTTCATCCCTGATTCGCTCCACGCTCAATTAGATCTTCCGTCCTCTACAACAGGCAGAGCTACCCTTTGTCTATATTCTTAATATCCGGTGAATTTCTTAATCAATCCAAATTATACTCATATTGTTCCATGACCCGTTTACTGATCGTAGGTCTCTGTACAAAAACAGTCTAACAAGGTACCATAACAACACCTATTGATATTCACAAATGTTTGAACATTACTGTATTCTGGTTTGAAGGGCGTTTTAGGTAGTTAAATTATTGAGGTAATGAGTCTTAAAATCATAAGGTCTCAAGGCGATGAACACAATGTAGTGCAGTCTATATCATTTTAATTAGCACCTTCTTGTAAGGGTCAGGAGTATCTTTTACCATCAGATAGCATCTTGATCGTCTCATGGCAGGGTAGAGTGAAAAACGCCGAACTTAGGACCTCTGTGTTGAAAAGCAAACGACTGATCCTCGTCAACATGAAGACTGCTGTTTGTAAATTGGAGTGAAGTCCGTATCATCTTATCCAAATCCTTGGCTATCTGTTAAGGTTTCTGCTTTTCATTATTATAGAAACTCCAAGAAAAGAACAGTAGCTTTTACTTCTACCTTCTCCAAAATTCTATGCTCGCCAATATCCATTTCTAGATTGACAAATATGATAACATCACGTTTATGGGACCGTTCACCATCACATGTAGATTAATAAGCTTATGTCAATTGCACAGGAATGTTGAAAGAACTTGAGAGGTAAGCAAATTACTTTGTAACTTAAATTGACTTATGTAATATATAGTTTTCTTCTGCATTTATTTTAGAAAAAGATCTAGCTTTACAAAGTCAGAAGTTGATTGCAGAATACTTTTTACACGACCTAACGAGTTCATGTATGATATAGGCGTGGTAAGAAAAGTCTTTAGGGATCCGTACTTTTTCTTTGTAACGATAACAGACGTCTTTAAGTGAAGGGATGATGAGGATTTAATGATTGTGTACAGATCTCGATAGCATGAAGAACTCGGTTTTTTTGATCGCTTTAGCTAGTATCAATTTTATTTTGTTGGTTTTAGTTAAACGATTCGTGGTAATAGTTAAAGTGCGACCGCAGGATTTGCAAGTTGAAAGTTTAAATCAGTTGTCGGCAATTTTAATAACTGCATCCCTTTTTTAAAAAAAAAATTATTGAACTGAGGTGGTAGCTACTTAAACGGTCTCCGGCAACAGACCTTTATTTTGGGTTCCGAGAGGCAAATCTTCGAAAGATACCCTCCTTCTGGGAGGAAGGCAGGGTTATGTGCGATTATTACTCATTAAAATCCCCTCGGTGGTCTGCATCAGTGCATTCGGAGATTCTCTGGGATCTCTTATAAAACGCACAAGTGTCTCCTTGCACTTTCTGTTACACGTGTCTGAGGAGGAGCCTAAGTCTAAGGCACCATCGCAGATCCGTGCGCTGCGATAGGGCCTCCACCCTCAAGGCCCGCGAAACTCCTAGACCTTTTTAGTCACATTCTACGACACGCAAGGCTTACCTTAGTCCTATTCTTACTATCTGAAACTACAGGACTGTTATATAGCGAAGATCCAAAGAGATCCAGTCAATAGATACAATTGTATTCTCCGTAACGACTTAGTGACCCAAGTCAACAGACC
Organism: Troides oblongomaculatus; assembly: GCA_029032895.1. Taxonomy (NCBI): domain Eukaryota; kingdom Metazoa; phylum Arthropoda; class Insecta; order Lepidoptera; family Papilionidae; genus Troides; species Troides oblongomaculatus. The sequence continues at coordinate 757,830 of JARDWC010000435.1, forward strand.
TACCACCAGTGTAACTGCGCTGTATGTATACTTACATATCTAACATAAATCATCTAGACTTCTAATATTTTTATATACGATGTTATAAGTTAAATCTTTATCGTTTACTTGATATGTATTATTATGTATTATGCCAAATATCTCCGAACATTGGCAGACATTGAACCGTTATTTCCAATAACAGATAACGCCCGCCGAGGAGACGAGACGCGAAATAATATAAATTTTCTATATTGCTTTCGGATAAGGTTGAAATTTAAAATGGAGTTCGGTTCGTGCTAAATTTTACAAATATTATGCATAAATTGCTAACTGTCCATAAAAACGTAATAGCTAATCGTTAGCTTTATTTATATACCTAGGTTAAATATATTATTCTTATCTGTATTAATAAAGGACACTGGAGTAAGGAAGGCTTCTTTTAGAATTGCTTTTTCCGTAAGAGTTTGATAAAAGTTATCGAAGTAACTTATATATACATATATCTAATATTGTATCAGGTATTTTAGGCTATATTATGTAAAAAATGGTTAATATTGTGGTTATACAAAACAGAAAAGTATCAGTCTGAGGAAGAATAAGTATTTTATAATAGGATAAAGATAAGCTCTGCCTGTCGTAGAAGGCGACTAAAAGAGTTTATAGGATTTAAAGGAGGGGGTCCTCAACCATTGGATGCGGGTGGCCCAGGACCGGTCTAAGTGGAAATCTTTGGGGGCCTTTGTCCAGCAGTGGACGTCTTCCGGCTGATTGGATGTGATGATGATGTCTCTACAACATCTCTTTCTTACGGTTTGAAGACCGTTGTGATTAGTGAAATTACTGATGTTATGAGTCTTAACAAGCTATTCATTAAGGTGACGAGTGAAAAGTGGTGCAGTTTATGTCATCCTCACTAGCACCACATCGTTATGGATAAGCGTATAACTTACGACCAGGTAAACGCCTCACTGGTTTCGTCGCTTAGTCGAATAGAAAACACATTTAGATGGAGGAGCGGTATATCAACTTCTATGTGGTTCATTATATTTTCAGGCTTATAAATAGTATAATATACACAGACATAACAACGTCTGAAACTGACAGACGATTATTATAATAATTTATAAGAAAACCGGATAAATCATATAAAGAACGCTATAAATACGCACGCAGGTGCCATTTTATGTGACGATCGTTTTAATGGTTGAGGAAAAACTTGGATATGCCATAAAAATATTTCAGTTGTTCTTTATAGCCAAAATGGATCACATATATTATATTCTGAATAAAAATATATGATGTTACAAAAGAGAAAAACCTGTCAATTTTTCCAGTGTCAGGGTTCACGGTTTTTTGAATAAATGACATGGGATATCTCTTTGTGAAAGACAAACACATACATAAGGTTACCGCGTTGGCAAAACAAGATGGCGGGCGTCACGTGTCGTCTGAAGCTGGTTGATATTAAAATAGATCGCTTTCCTCTTGCCTTTCATCTAAAGATCAAGGTTAAAATGCGAGCCTTTACTAGATGTACATTACATTTTGAAACTGAACTATGAGTTTAATACTTTGTTTTCTTATTATCCCAGAAACACTGAGACCCTGCGATTTCTCTGACGAAGAGAGAGAGATAACGGCATTTATTCACGAATCTTTTTTGTTACCCTTGGAATTGGTCGGTTTCTTCATGATGGTTCTCCACCGAAAGTTTGAGTTCAATGGGGATCGAACCCGTACCTTTTCGAGACCGTTCCGTAAAAATTCTCATGTAGAGAAATAAAATAGTGATTCTCATTTTTCCACCTGAAAAACTACCCCTCATATTTGCGGGGCACTTTCGCAAAAATTTTACGAAGCATTAAGTTGTGGTTGGGTTATTAAATTTTTCGTAGCTGAAATTATTTCAGAGCGTTACTGGAATATGTATGAAGGAGGTTTTTATCACAAGGATCATATTAAAGAATGTTTCGTGGATGCCGACTCATGATTCTGGCTTAAGTTACGATGTTTATACTGCATTGTACTACGCTGAATGACTATAAAACAATTAATTGTATAAAAACAGTTTTATATAACATAACACCGTGCTTTATTGAGTTCAATAACAATTTATATAATAGCTCCTACTAATAGATATCAACTACTAAATGGAGCCCCCAATTTTAGTTGTAAGTTGGTCGCAGTTTATTAACGTCAAGTTATATAGAAAGCTGTTGCTTTTATTACCTGTTATCTCTTAGTCGCTTTTTCAGTAAGGTAGTGGTTGGGAATTTTATTAGTCTTCAAAGAAAATTCAATCTTCGTTCTTACCGGCGACCGTCTAAAAACTTATCACCCCAGCTACAAAGTCTATTACCAAACATTATTTCACGAAACATCGCGAAGAGCGAGGCCTTCATCTGATACTAAATGATACACTTGGTCATAACATAAAAATGAGCCTTATTACCATAGTAATTTTACTACTTATAACACCATTCATACTGGAATATAATGATGTTTTCATACGACTGTTTCTCGGCGGAAATAGGGGTTGCGAAGGTACCTAGACGGTCTCCGGCAACAGAAATTAGCGGCTACTATAATTTGATGATGGTAATCAAACAAAAACAATTTTGAACGAAGAAATCTAATCAATCACCTGCACAGGTATTAAGATATTATCTCTAGATTTAGAAATGCTTTACTACTGTACTGAAAGGTCAAGGTTTTTGCATAAGAATCAGTTGTTGGTCTCCGACAAATGAGATCTACTACCAGTGATAACAGATCTACAGCACTACAGCAGTTCATATTGCTCCAAGGATAATGTAGTTAGCGAAATTAGGATACAAAACTTTTCACCTTATCTCCTTAATATGAAAACCTTGTGAGGTAAGAATATTTCAGGAGGAGGCTTGTTTGGAGTTACGGCCATTTTGTGTTATTGCAGCACATACAGCAGTAATAAAATGAAAAATATAACTGTGTTAACAGTTTTTTGTTTATCTGTGCTTTATAATGTATTATTTGTTTGTTTATATATATTTGTATTGCGTGAACAAATGACCGGATCTATCTATCTATCGTTAATAAAACATTTTTGACAAACAAGTATAGTTTCCGGTTACACATGCATCAATGTAAGCTTTCCGTTTGTAATAAAATATCGTGAAACTCAAGGATGCATTAATAATTTATGGCGATCCCAAAGAAAAATGGAGGAAAGGAAAGAGCTGCCGGCTGCCGACTTGCAATAAAATATAGGATTTAGATAACACATTGCTCTATACATTGGACAAACATCGATCATATAATGGTTATATTAGTCACATAAAATAAGTATAATGAGTACTGATTACATACAAAGAGATATCAAGAAAAAATTCAATCAATATATAATATAACACTTCACCGACATATTTATTTAGATATTTATAAAAAAAAAACAAGACTTTATATTAACAACTTTTGTTGAAAAAAGTAATAAAGAACCCATTCTAAAGCTACGTTAACACTAAATTAGCTTTTGTAACAAACAGGAATAACGTGGCTGTAGTTAAGATGATATACACTTCAGGACTTCGAGCGCATGGTCTTCAGATGTCAAATGTCAAGGTGATTACTCCAGTAACTTCACTAGATGTAACTATAATCTTTTTATTCTACAAAGCGAGGAGATGAGCAGACGTTCACCTGATGATAAATTATACCTAAATATGGTGATATACACAACACCAGATTGAGCTCGTGATCTTGGAAAATAAGACGAAATACCTTAGTAATTTCACTAGTATCAAGGCTGTTCAAACCGGAACAAAAAATGTTTGAATTCTACTGTTTGGCAGCAGAAACAGCACTTGGACGGTCTCCGGCAAGAGACCTAACATTAGATAGAAAAAATCAGATCTTCCAGAAATATAGATCAAGCACCAGTAATTTTATTGGTGTTAGATTTCTGTTGCCGCGGATCATCTAGTTGCCATCGCAGATCCTATTGCTACTGTTGAACAGCGTTATGCAAACAGTGTTCCAGTTTGAAGGGAGTTGTAGCTAGTGAAATCACTGAGGTAACGAGAATTAATACCTATGTCCCTAAACGACGAGCGCAATGTGGTGCATTGTATATCATCCTAACTAGCGCTGGATCATAATGGCGAACGTCTCATCTCATCGCTATGTCGAATAAACAAAGTTTACAACAGTAATTTTCTTACTGAAAGTCAATTTTTTTTTTACAATATATGGAAATTTCAATTTATATTCAGAATGGTGGGATATGTTCTTCTTAACATCCAATATTCCATTTTGACGCTAGATTTATTCGTTGGACAAATGTGAATGCGAGGGGTGTGTGAATATTATTTCTGTATTTACATTTCACGTTCAAACAGACACGGCGCAGCTTTTTTTTTATTCAAGAAGCTCAAACGTGGCTATAGTTAGGGTTATATACCAATCACCGCAGTGTGGTCAATGCGACGCAACATATAACACTTTTTAAACCTGAACACAGTAACGACGCACTACTCTACTTTACTTTTAATACCATATCTTTTAGATGTGTGTGAATATGGTGTTGTGTACACCATTTTAATGCCACAATGCTACGAGAAGGCGTACGACTTACCATCAGATGTACTTTTACCTTGCATAATTGCTACATCTAAAAAATAAACTACAGTTGCTGATCCACCAAGATAACAACATCGTTGTATGCTTCTTCACGAAAGAAAGGTTGTTCATGGTAAACTAATCACTTCTTTATTGTCATATAATATCGTGTGAAAATGAGATACTCATCATCATCATGATCAGCCGATAGACGTCCAATGCTGGACATAAGCTTACCCCAAAGATCTCCATCTCGATCAGTCCCACGTTGTTCGCATGTAGTGGACTCCCGCGATTCTCAGTAGATCTTCAAATGAATCAGATCGAAAATGAGGTAAAACATAAGGATTTATATATAAATCATCTGCTCTCATAACTTAGGCAAGCTGAGGTAACTTTAACTACTTAAGAACGCTTTAACGTTGGCAATATATTAAGGAGGGTAGTTCAGTGCGCGAGTACGTCGGGGGGCGCTTAATGAAGCTCTTGAGCATGTAACGTATGATAAAAGTGAAACTCGATGTTAAACGGGAAATGTATGGAATGGAAATAATTTTACGAAGAGTTCCCTTGCTTTATTGTGTCTGATCGATGGATTCATGGACGATGGATGGATGCATGGAACGATGCATGCACGGATGTACGAATGGATGCATGTATGCATGGATGATGGGTGAGATTGGAAATTCGGATCAGTGGGTAAGTGACATAAGACGCTAAGTTTCGTATTCTCTGTAATTTCACCACCTACGAAGCCCTTCAAACCGAAATATAGTAATGTTTACTGTACTCTCTGGTGGTAGAAATAGGAGCTGTGCTACTCACACGGTCTCCGGCAACAGAGATCTACCACCAGCAACTGGTGAAGCTTTTAGATCTGAAGTTCTAAAACATTACAATATGATTTAAAGCTTTAAATTTAGGTATTTAGGTTAGTCCTTTTCCAAAATCATCATACCCTAGGTCTATGTTTTGGGGGGGCTAAAGGATCTATCGAAGATCTTATTGATTACGTAATAGAATTCATCGGAGGCTTAACAAGGGAAAATTTTTAATTAAATTAAAAAGTAAGAAAAATCATTTATCGTCATTAATTGCCGTAAGGAAGAACTTTTCGAAAGTTCGCGTTTCTGATTAGCGGTGCTTGGACTTTGTTTCTTAATTGATTAACGACTTGTTTATATATCCAGTCGAATCTAGCGATGAGTGAAATTGGTCTTGGTCTTAAGAGACCAGTCATCTGATCGAGACCAAGACCGAGAACGAATGATGAAGAACAAACGAAAAAAATAAAAATTCCGTTGAAACGATCCATTAAAAGATTTATCACAACTTAAACATGTGCTTTACTCCTGAAAATTTTTTTTTCGTTTATTATAAGCAAAACCAGGACCAAGACCAATACAAATATTTTCCAAATCTTGGTCTTGTTCTAGCTTTACTCATCACTAGTCGAATCCCATACGTTTTTATATCTCAGTGTGAAAAGGTGGTTGTTATTTTACCCACGTGACTTTATTTCATACAATGACACTTTTTTTTTCAAAGAAGCGACAAGGGGGTTCTTCACCTAATAGTAAGTGATACGTCTGCTCATAACAACGGCGCTAGTTACGATGGCATTCATAGCACCACATTGCGCTTGTCGCCTTGAAATGTAACGTATTGTTACGTTCTCTCAGTAATTACACTAGCTACAGCGCCTTTCAAACCGTAACAATGTAATGTTCGCACACTATTGTTAGGCGGCTGCAGTAGTAGCTGCGGTAGTACCTAGACGGCCTTCCGTAAATTAGACCTATCAGCAGTATAAAACATCATATATATATGTGGGATACGTATCACTTATTAGAAAGTCATAATTAACTATATATGTATCAGGTTTAAAGGTAATTTTCGTTACAATCAATAAGGATAACCTTCGTCCTTTTGGTAGTAATAGATATATAAATAAACTTCCGGTGAACGTGGGTGTTGAATATTAAGTATGAATGAATTACAAAATATTTAAAAGGGTTTTTAGCTGCCGGTGGGCGGACAGCTCGTTACCTAGTCTAATGGAAACACATTTATCATTTTGATAAGATGATATTATACTTTGAAACGGCGACTTCTAATGGAACTGGTGGTGTGGTCTCTTCCGTCAGAGACCATCTAGATAATTCGCAACCATTGCTGTCCTCCGGTTTGAAAGGCTTTATATAATACTGCTCTTACATTTACGGTCGCATCTTATGTACGTGTGATAGAAAAAGTATTAAGTTCAACGTTAAACTTAAACTATGGGCTAAAGGAGCCCTCTGGCGTCGATAAAATCAAACAACTAGTGACGTCAGATGTCATACACAAGCATACAACTAAACCATAGCATGTTGGCATAACTACTAACATTAGTATAACTACTAAACTACTAAAATAACTACAACATCTATGTTATCTGAATAATTGTATTATTATATATAACAGCGCCATCTAGAGAACGAAAGTTACACTGACCTACACGAAATGCTTTAACTCTCTAGCACATATTAATATTACGTCCGTGTGATAATATTGAACATTTGTTTATATGTGAATGTATTTATAACGGTTTAACATATAGTTAACAATGCTTTTGAACCGTATTAAAATAATGTATATCGTGATTATTCCGGTCACACGAGATTTAACAGAAAACGTTTTGTTATTACTACTGGATTTTGTTTCATGAAACACTACACTGTTTTATTTAATCTGGTTTTCAATACAAATACCGTATATAGTCTAATCGTCAGCAGTTAAGCTATTTATTGTCTACCTAAAGGTATTCAAAGGTTTTAACAGTTAAAAATATAAGTTCGTCGCTCCTAGCCCACTTCTCGTAAATAATATTCATGCAATTCCTTTTGGGGGTAGTATTTCGTAAAATCCGCACTAATCTGAGCTGTACTCGGTAAAAGGAATTTTCCTACAAAATTTCAAGTCTATTGTAGGTCCAGAGATATTATGATGAGTCTACACATAGGTCGAAATTTTTTATATATATTATATAAATAAGAGGTTCTCTGGATATAGAAGATCAGTCAGAAATTTATTAACTCACTGCAGAATTTCCGACTCTATTCCACGTAAGCATTCAGATTTTAGTAAAGCTATTGGTTCTGCTATTAAAAGAGACCTATGTCTAGAAGTGGACGTCGACCGGTTGATATTTTGATAATGATTGCTTCTGTCATTTACAGTCAAACTAACAACTGGATTTTACAAAATTCGATCCATAATGAAGAAGTAGGGATGTTATAGATAGCAAAGCGAGCGAGGAACAGCTAGTATTACAACGGACAGAATATATCTTTTTTGTCTGCCTATAGTTATATTTGCGGTAAAATCACTATACTTATTTGCCATCTCACTTATGCAAAAAAAAATTTGTTTCTATAAAGAGATACTTCGTTATAAAAATGAAGTGGATAACTGTTCGTGATGGTTTTAACATAGTTAAAAGTTGTTCATAAAATTCAATTCGGTAAACGTGTATGATATTCACTTTTATATGACCATAAAATACTTGATTGTTTTTCTTGTTTGTTCATATTATGGTTTAAAAACATGAAGCTGATATACAGATTTAAGTAGTTTAATGAAATGCGTTAAGATAACACGATCGTAAAATGAAGTATTGTTATATTTGTTATGATTAAGAGTATTATGATGATACCGCCACATTTAACAGGATGCAAGCCAACTTCACTTGCTCGTAGTTCACCCAGCTAATTAACAAACAAGGCTCTGGCTCCCACCAACCCGAATTGCGCCAGCGTGGTGGGAAATTACCCCTAATCCTCCCATACGAACCTCAACTAACGACGGCCTCGGTACCTGGCGGTGCGGGCAGCGCAGAAGCATTCAATATTGGGATCCTTACAGGAGGCATATCTCCAGCAGTGGACGTCTATTGGTTGATGATGATGATAGTGATGAAACAAGGCATTATTTAACATGAATACCCTCACCGCTGATGTTTTCGAGATTTTCTTAATAAACTATGAAATAATATTAGTTTGGCAAATATCTCCCTTCCGTTTTTTTGCTCTTTATTCAATGCTTTATAAAAAGTGTTACAGTGATCGGATTTAGTTCAAATATGCGCCGTTTTGTTCGATAATCTGTTTCCATCTAGACGGCAACTTCATAATACCTCCCTCGTAGAAGCCCCCCTCCTTATTTGCGAAGAACTCGGACAGCCACTTTTGACAAGCCTCTTTTGAGTTCAACTTTACACCACCAAGGGCGTTCACCATGGACAGGAACAGGTGGTAATCACTTGGCGCTATGTCCGGGCTATATGGTGGATACGATAAAACCTCCCATCCGAGCTCCCGTAGCTTCTGACGAGTCATCAACGAAGTGTGTGGTCTGGCGTTGTCCTGGTGGAACACTACACCCTTCCTGTTGGCCAATTCTGGACGCTTCTGGTCGATCGCCTGCTTCAAGCGGTCCAGTTGTTCGCAGTAGATGGTAGAATTAAGCGTCTGACCATATGGGAGCAGCTCATAGTGGATGATTCCCTTCCAATCCCACCAAACACACAGCAAAACCTTCCTGGCAGTCAATCCCGGCTTGGCCACTGTTTGGGACGATTCACCGGCCTTCGACCACGACCGTTTTCGCTTGATATTGTCGTATGTGATCCATTTTTCGTCGCCAGTCACCATCCGCTTCAAGAATGGGTCGAGTTCGTTCCGTTTCAGCAGCATATCGCAGGCGTTGATTCGGTCCAGAAGGTTTTTTTGCGTCAAATCATGCGGCACCCAAACATCAAGCTTTTTTTGTATCCAGCCTTCTGCAGATGGTTTAAAATGGTTTGGTGACTAACTCCCATCTCCTGGGCGATGTCACGAGATGCCACATGCCGGTCTAACTCGATGTAGTCCATGATTTGATCGGTATTTGTCGTCACAGGTCTTCCGCCGGCTGGCTTATCCATGGTGTCGTTTTCACCGGCTCTGAATCGTCGAAACCATTCCTCCGCGGTTCGAAGTGATAGAGTACCATCCCCCAAAACACCATTAATCTGACGGAACGTTTCTCTAGCGGATTTGCCTTTAACGAAGGAAAACTTTAAAATAGCGCGTTTTCGGCGTTAGTGAACTCAATGTTTACACGTCTATAACTGTTGAACGCAATATCCAAACTAATTATGCATAGCGTCGTTTTGTAGGTTATGTCAAGACCTTTCAAATTATGTATAGTATTGCCAGATACGAGCTCTGTAGCGCTTTGTACATAGCCGCGAAATTCAAAAGACAAAAAGGCGGAAGGGAGATATTTGCCAACCTTATATTTAACTACAATTTTACATGGTGTTAAGTGATAATGAGGCTCAATTTAATGAAAGGTGCTCACTTGAAATAATCTATCTCTCATATATTGACAAAGTGAGGAACAGTGTGATAAGGAAGCGGTGCGGCGTGGTTGAAGATATAGTGACAAAGATAGAGAAAGGGATGCTTAGATGGTTCAGCCATGTCGAAAGAATGGATGAAAGAAGATTAACGAAAGAAATATACAAGGTAAGAATGATTGGAAAAATCGGTGCCGGCCGACCTAGGCGGACATATTCCGATCAAATCGGAGATGTCCCAAAGAAAGGCCGGAGCAAAAGCACTCGCAACCGGCGAGCATGCATGAAGACGCTCATGAAAGTGGAGGAAGCGAGAGAGGTGTGCCGGGATCGTAGCAGGTGGAGAGAGGTGGTCTCTGCCTACCCCATTGGGAACGAGGCGTGATATGTATGTATGTATATATTGACAGCCGGAAATAAGCAATGTTTTAATAGCAGCAGATTTTTTTTTTTTTATCAAATATATGACAATAAGGTCGAGACGTCCATTTGGTGGTAAGTGATACAGTTTCCCATAACGAGACGCCAGTTAGGATGATATACAAAGCATGTGCTCGTCATGTTCAGACATTTGATGTTAAATATCATTACCTCAGTATTTTCACTAGCTACTACGCCTATCAAGCCAGAACACTGAATAGTATGCACACTAGCATTTGTCGGCGGAAATAGGAGCTACGGTGGTACTTAGACGGTCTCCGGTAACAGATACCTATCAAATATCTACAATCATAAATATAAAATTTGTAACAGATCAGAGATCAGATCGGAGTCGAGTCAGAATTTGGTGGTCTATGTGATGTTTCTGTTTCTCCATATTTTCCTGACTCCATTACGGATCTGGTATTAGCCAATACCAGTTACACATAAATTCAGATTAAATATTTAAGAAATATTCAGCACTGAAACAATTCACTAGGTGAAGATCAGCTAAGTATAAGTAATATCCTAAGGGAATGTTTACTTAGGCAGGCGTCGCGAAAGTTTGCTAGTTAGTCAAATTTTAAATGGCTGACTGTAGGCGTTTTCTGTTCCACAGTATAATGGCTCGGTTGTTTATTAACTAAATGGTTTACTGTTATTATAATAAGGCATGTATTTTTATACATATTAACTAATTAAGTAATTTGTATTATAATATAACTCTAACGCTGGTGGTAAGTAGGTCTCTGTTTGTACTGTAGTCTCGGGCTAGTTAGAATAGTACCAAGGTAAACCCTGTCTGTTGTACACTAGAACCTAGGAGTTTCGCGGGCCTGAAAGTGCAGGGCCTTATCGATCTTCAAGCGAACCTGTGTGGGACAGGGTATAGCTCAGTGTTGGTGCCTAGAAGGGTTATGCCCTCAGAGCCGTGTAATCACAGTTAAGAGAGGTACCGGTGCGTTTTATAAGAGATCCCAGAGCCTCTCCGAGGGGGTTTTAGTGAGTAAGAATCTCCCATAACCTTGACATCACCTAGAAGCAAGGTATCTTATGTAAATCCCCCCCGAAATCGAAAAAGGAAAAAAAAAGGCAGGTCTCTGTTGTCAAAGACCCTTAAAATAGAAACGACACCAGCGCCATTTCTGCCGCTCAACAGTAGTCTGAAAAGATAGTTATGTAAAGGTTTGAAGGGCGTTGTAGCAACAGAAATTACTGAGCTATGAGACAACATATAGCAGAACCGTAAATTGTTATAAGGTTTGCATAATGAACTTGTTATACTTACTGTTACAAAAAAATACTTGATCCATATAGCAATGGCAATGAATGAAATCATTAAACTTAATTGCCTTGTTTAACAAAAGTAAAAGCGAGTTATGGGTACAATAGTTCTTTTCTACTTACATCTTTTCAACAAAATGGCGCACTATTACGTATATATATTTTTAGAAGCTAATGAGAATGAAAATTCATTGTATAAGTATCTTTTTTTCTTCAAAGAACCTATAAGGCAACCAGAAGGAAAGCTTGTTCGTAATGAACTAGTAGATCTACATAGTATCGTTGATATATTTCTGCCGTCAAATAGTATTGTGCAAACATTACTGTGTTCCGGTGTGAACGGCGCTGTAGCTAGTGAAATTACTGAGGTATCGAGACCTCTTATATCTAAAAGCAACGAGCGCAATATGGTGCAATGTCATCCTAACTCGGGCTACGTTGTTATGGGCGGGCGTAACACCATTAGTCGATCGTTCCGCTCGTTTCATTGCTTTGTTAATAAAAAAAAAGTGTAATTAGTTAGGATGTTATACACTGCACCGCATTGTGCTCATCGTCAAAGAAAGGTATATGCAGATTGAAATGTGCTATGTTATATTGATCGCAATGACGGAGAAAGGTGGACCTTTAAATAAACCACTCCATTATTTTCGTCGAAAGGTCAGCTGAAAAAAAAAAACGTCACAGTTAATACAGTTACTGAATAATCAGCAAACTGTAACTGAAAACTGAACTCTATTCATTGCGAGCCAACCACTAACTCGTCGCCATGCCGTCAGTCTATCGAAACTTTTATGAATTTTGTTTCCATTTCCGGTTTCGCCGTTTGATATTTGAACGCCCGCATAGCAAAGGTTTCCTTCACATTCACCTTGCCCTTTTTATTTCAATATATCGATACTTTTTTTTCTTAAATCGATAAGTTCAACGCTCGACCACGATCACACATGATATTGAGTGCCGTGGTTCATGATGGTAAGGCCCACTAACCCTGGTAACAGCCTATTCATGCTGTTGTTTGGTCGCAGATCTCTGTCGCCGGAAACCGTCTAAGTACCACATCAGCGCCTATATCTGCCGCTTAACAGTAGTCTGCAAACATTGCCTTCCGGTTTAAAGTTCCCTGTAGCTGGTGTAATTACAGGAGTAACAAGACTAAACGTCTTAAGTCTCAGGCTACGAGCGCAATGTGGTGCAGTATTTACCATAGTATATATCACTAACAAACAGGTGAACATCCCGCTCGTCTCATCACTGAATTAAATAAAAAAAAGACTCCAATGTCGTATTTGGATGGAAACATCGATGCTGGCAAGTTATTCCACTCCTTTGCGGTTGTTATGAATAACGACGAGCTGAACCTCTTTGTTCGCAGACTCGATATGTCTATAACATAAGGACATGCCGTGCCTCTGGTCTTCCGACGGTGAAGACGGGATGGGGGAATTGTACCGTGTAATTCCATTGCACATTCCCCAAAACATATCCCAAAGAACTCCGCAAGACTGATCACAGTTATTTATAACATGAATATTAGAATAGTACCAATCACCCCGAGCTATAAGATGTTCAGCTTTTTTACTCTAGTAATTACACCAGCTGTAGCGCCCTCTAAACCGGAACAAAGGAATGTTATCGCACTGCTGTTTGACAGCTGCAATAGGCGTTACTGTGGTTTTTTTTTTATATAGTCACGCCTTTTTCCCAGTAGGGGAAGGTGAACTAAACCACCCACATTTCGCCAGATGTGGTCAGATTAGGTCCCATGTAACAGGGGGCGTGCCTGTTGCCACTTTATTGGGACCACCACACACACACACACACACAAAGATGATATCAGTGTGCGAGTTTCCTCACGATGTTTTCCTTCACCGTTTTTGTATCTCGCTGTTGTAACTAAAGTTCACAAATGTACATAACTTAAATATTAAGTCATTGGTACATGCCGAGCTTTTGAACCCGCGACCTTCGGAATGAAAGCCGCACGCTCTAACCATTAGGCCAGCGAGCTACTGTGGTACCTAATCATTTACCTATTATTTATATATACTTGATCATGGTACATATTTGTCTGAAGAGACCGCCGAGGGGCTCGAAAGCCCGCATAACTTTGATTTCCAGAAGTATCTTCAGATTGCTGTCACGATTAAAAATTGGCTATTGGAACTGATAGTCTACTTCATCATAAACCTATTGACGTCCACTGCTGGACATAGGCCTCCTCCAAAGATCTCCACATCGATCGGCCCTCCGCTGTCCGCATCATCGGGCATCAGAGACCGTCGTTTGTAAGGGTGGGGAGATTTGGGCAATTCCCTACCACGTTGGCCCAATTCGGTTTCGTGGGAGTCAGAGCCTCATTTGTTGATTATCAGGGTGCACCACAATCAGATGAGGTTGGCTTGGATCCTGTGTGTTGTTGTGAAGGACCTCTTACAATAGAAATAAAGGTTTTTAGATAAATCAACGTAGATGATGCGAATAGAGACGTCTATTTAGTTCGTGTTGAACTAGACTAATGGATCATTAATCATCTTCGTGTGTTAGGGCAGTAAATTATATTTTTATTTAACATTAATCTATCAAGAGAACATGCGATGTCTGGAACCAGCACCGTGTTGGTGTAAAAACGAATATATACTTTATAGCTGCAGTGTAACAATCGCGGATACCGGATCCGCGAGCCCTGAGTCCGATGAAGTCGCTATAGTTGTCAATAAAACTGCGGCGAAAACACCACCATCAAAAAGAAAAAAAAAAGTGTAACAATATTACGTGGAAATATTATTCATAGTTCAAGAGATTACCGACAAAGAATTCTCGACGATATAGAAGTGTGATGCTGTGATACTATGCTATACCAAGCTCGGTCTTTTTTCTGCGTGATTGAATCAGAAATGATGAGATCATCAGGAGAACTAGTCACCGACATAGTCCAAAAGATTGCTAGCCTCAAGTGGCAATGGGCAGGACACATCGTTCGAAGGATTAACAGCCGATGGGGCATCAAAGTCCTCGTATGGCGACCGCGTACCGGTAGACGTAGTGTTGGCAGACTCCTTACCGGGTGGTCCGACGATCTGGTGAAGATTGCGGGATGCAGCTGGATGCGGACAGGGCAGGATCGATAGATGTGTGCCCGTGAGCGACGGGCCCCTAGCCGGGCACGGTGTGAGGGGGCGTTCGGGCCGTTAGACGTGGCCCCTTTGGGCCTTTTGTCGTGTTTCCCCTGGGGGTGAGTCCCCCGGGGGAGTCTTGGTTTTTGTCTCCCCCTCCCATTTCGAAGCGGGGGGGGAGTCTGGAGGGAGGAGGCCGCCGCCCAATTCCTTCACGGGAGGGCGGCGGCCGGGCGTGCGCTCCGTCCTGGGCGCGCGCGGTCGTCTGAGGGGTCGGGGGGCCCCAACGTGCCGGTCCCGCGAGGGGCCGGTACGGGACGGCAGGTGGGTGCCTTTGCTCCCCGCGGGCATCCACCAGGAGGAGGTTTATACGCGGAGGCGCCCGGAGAGTTGCTTGGCTGAAACCCGGGCGTCTCCAGTACGCGTATTGCGGGACAAGCGGTGGTGGTTTTAGTGGGTATGGGGGTCACGCACAACATCTTAGTGGCCCCGAGCCCCACATAACCCGGCGTCCCCCCCCTTGAAAAGGACGCTGGGTATGCGGTAACAGCATTTCCACCACCGATATAAAAAAAAAAAAAAAAAAAAAGGATCGATAGATGTGGAGATCTTTGAAGGAGGCGTATCCAGCAGTGGACGTACATCCACTGATAATAATGACGATGATGATATAATTATATATATACAAATAAACATTGATGAAGCGATATTACTGGTGCTGAATCTTTGTTGGCGGAGACTATTCAGGTGGATACCTGCAGCTCTTATTTCTGCCGCTAACCAGTAGTGAACATCTCGTTCATCTCCTCGCTTTAATAAATGAGGGCGAGAGGTTCATTCGATAGTAACTTCGTTATTTACCCTGATAATCATTTGATGGTAAGATATATATATATAGATTTCCTCTTATGTAGACTCATCTCGATGTCTCTAGAACCATAAGGCCTGGAGACTTGAAATCTGGTAGGGAAATTCCTCTTACTTAGTATAGGTCAACTAAGAATGGAGTTTACAATATTTCATCCCCGAGGGGTGTTTCGGATATGTTACAGCCAACAGAGCGGGCGGGGTACAGTTAGTTAATTTTATATTTTGTTCTTACTGGAACCTGAAAAGTTGAATAGATGAGATTGTCTTCTTTCATTATATCTGTCTTTTTAATTATTCTACCTCCATTGTATTTTTTCTACTCATATTTTGTTTATTATGTAATAAATTCTACATGTATAAATTAATAATTGCCAAAAGGCTAAAGGTAATAGCTCTAACAGGACAAGGGTCCGTTGCCGAATTTGAATATTATCTTGAACTTAATATGTTTGGAAAAAGAATAATTTCAAAGTATTATTAAGTAAATATAGAAAAAGCTGTTATTCAGTTACATATCAAGAACAATATTTAAATTAGTAAAGGTTTGTATACAATTCATTCAAGACACAAAAGTTATTTTAAGCTTAACTTCGTATTACTGTTAGAGAAACAGGGTGTTGTATTCTGTATAGGTTATTTATAACTTTACTTTTCAGTTATTGTTTTAGTTTTATATTAATTGCAAACTCAACAAGTAGCTAATGAACATACTTGGTTTTCTTAGTGGTTTGAAGAACTTCGATTTTAAGTTATGTTTTAAACTCGAACAGGTGTTACATTTAAAATTGATTATGACAATGGCAATAAAAAGTACAGAATGATAACATGCTATGGTAATTCTATTAGTTACAACTCCCATCAAACTGAAACACGGTAATGTATATACACCACTGTTTGGCGGCAGAAATAAGAGCTGATGGTAGCTACATAATTTCCGGTAACAGAGACCTACTATAAGTAATACCAAAGTTATATATACACATAATCAACAGCTAGTATGTCTATATAATCGAATTACAGATTTCGTATAACAAGGCAAGCGGTAACTGTTATATGACGGATAAAAAACACGTGTTTTCCTCCAAGAGCTTTTATTAGCTATCAAATAACGGAACATGAAAACCGGGAAATGATTTTTTCCTCAATTAATTTTTGTAATAAAAAAAAATATGATACAAACAACTGATTTCCCAGTGGATTACACCTCTAAAAATTTCCAACGATAAATTGAATGTGTTGTACACAGTAATAACATATAAAATATATTTTTTTACTACACATATAACAAAACAGTGATGGTGCTTGATATTATGATAAATAATGAAGATAGAAGGATTTGTAGTTAAAACTTAAATATCACTTGATACTGTGGCACTTGCCTTGGAACGTAAGGTCCGTGGGTTCAGTTACAAAAGTAACTGTTAAAAAAATTGATAACTGGTGGGATTTCTGTCGGTAAGGTATACGCTTGTTCAACGCCACACCAGTTAGGACGATGTACACTGCATCACATGTGCTTTTCGCCTCGCGATGAGATGATACGTCTTGTTAATCCAGTGTTAATAGCTACAATGCCTTTCAAGCCGTAACGCAGAAATCGTTACACACTATGTTTGGCGGCGGGAATAGGAACTCATATTGTGAGTACCACATTATTCTGGGTGAGTACTCTTAATCTTTAACAGCCTCATTATCACTTAAAACCATGTAAACTTTTATGAATATAAAGCATACAAATTCGATTTAGCATAAAATTACTTTAGGTAGATGATAAAGTGCGCGAAATAAATTCTTGTAAGCGCCTTTTAAAATTTAATAGCAAAGTTAACAACGGACGGAATTGTGAATAATTTTCATAGTAAATGCAATTTTTATATAAAAGCATGACATTGTTCAATATGCACAATGTTTAATATGCACATTCTTGTAACAATATTGTTATAAAATGCATAACAGACAAAAGTTAAGATGTTATATCATGTTGGCTGTATCATGCAAATCATTAGAAATTGAGGTTAACTCGTTCCTCGAGTATTAAATTGTCCAATGGACCGTTGACCGAATTTTACAGAAACATTTTTATGTTTTATTACTTGTGATGCATGCATGGGATGCTTATGATTAATATGATATTTATAGTTTTTTCGATAAAAACACTATTAATTAGGAACGAAATGTAATGTAGTTTTCTGTATTTTACAATTTGAAAATTGTATTTGAAAACAAACAAGATGGTCAGTCATAACGTAGTATTCCGGAGACGAATTGTTAACCCATTGTAGATAGAACAAAAACTATGCGGCTGAACAAATCTGTATATATTGTAATCTCTACTGTCTCGAAAGCTTAGAGTTCAAAGCGGAATTCCTTTTGCGAGAATGTGAGGTTTTCCATTTTGCGGTAACGCACGGAATGCCAGGACGATTGAACCGACCGCAAAGACCGAATCGACTGTTGAAATTTGCAAAGCGAATCTATTTTTTGATCTTCAATAGAATATATATATGTATGAAATTATACTATGTTACCATAGGTTGTTTTTCACAATAACGAGAAGTCAAATGTTGAACATATATTTTCTACTGTTACCGTAGCTATAATGGTTTCCTTTATGTGTCTCTTTCGATTCCAAGGCTTCATATGTGAAAGAGTTTGCATTCGGAGGCTGTGTGCTAAGTTAAAATCCTTTTGAAAATCTCATTGTTATTGAAAAGCTTTTACCACAATTGTATATTGCATAATTATTTCGGGAGATTTGCCATATCAAGACTGGATTTCTGACCTTCAAGAATCTTCAGGCCGGAGTTGCTATGTTAAAGTGGGAGCTACTTGAGTTACAGTATCATGCGTATCTCACGAACGATTTTATATCCATGGTATGTAAGTTAGCTATTCCATTCAATCACACGACTTTACAGCTTCAGGCGTTGGGGTTTATTCTGTCTCTTAGTTGTCATGACTGTTCTTTTTCATCTATCATCTGTCCAACTACTTTAGAAACAAGTTTCAAAGCGAAAGTCGTCCTGACGAAAGAAATTGCGTAAAGGATAGATGGAAATTAGAATTATTGCCTGATTAGAAAGTACTATAACCCCTTCTAGCTCGCGACTTCTAAGTTTGTAGTTGGTGTACACCGAGTACAGGTGTGGGAAAAGGCTTTCTTGGACAACTCCAATGTCAATGCATCGTATAGTAATGTCAATACCCTCGACTTCTCAGTCGAAGTTGGGACCACCACGTTGTCCTTGTAAAACGGCGGTTCTATGGAGACTTACTCCGACAACCATTACATGAACACTATGTTCTTATATTACATTGAAAAAGAAAAAACTTACCAACAAACAATAATAACAGTTTCCAACTTTAGCAATAATTGGTTATATTAAAATGAGTAAATTATGAACTTTGATGTAAATATGAAGATAAGTGATAAAGTTCGCAAATTTCACTGCTATCGGTACAACAAGTACAGGAAAAGTTTTGCAATCCTAGGGGTAATTTCGCAGCGAAACTTCTTAGAATTTCTTTTTTTTTATACGTCTCTGTTCCGCTTTTATTATGAACCGTTCGTATAGAATGAATAGATGTATAATAGATATATATTATACTAGCTGTTCCATGCCCGCTTTGCTGGCCGTAATTTAGAATTACACTGCAAATTACTTTCTATGGCAACCATTTCTGTAGCAACCGTCAGCAACTGAAGGTCGTGCTTGTCCTGAAACGCTCTTAATGACGCCTCAACCAGTTGCTTCTACACCGCACTATTCTCGGCGAAAATGACCTATAACCATTTAAAAATAATTCCGCGTCGAATCGTTATGTTCCTATGTCGATACGTTCACTAGTTTTCACGTGGTTGGGAATCAAACGAAACGCACTTTCCTTATACATTTATATGCTATAAATACCTTATTGAGGAAACCGTGATAGCACAGCGGGGATAGAACTCGTAAAATTATATTCCAGCTGAGCTCGAATTTCCGGTGAAAGAAAACATCGTGAAGAAGAAAATTTGTTCCAAATTTTACATCTTTCTTGGTGGGGCAACGGCCACGGTTTCGCACACCGCCAGCACCGCCTGCGCGGCGCAGCTCCATCATGAGGAGAAAGAGCCCCCTTTCCACCTCTGTAAGGGCGTGCCAGAACACATAGCGCGCCCTCTTCTCGGTCTCTTATTGTCACATGTGCATCAGAACCCAGCGAATCCGTCACCCAGAGGCCATGAGAGGCAAGAGAGAAAACTATCCTCACTCCGTGCGGCAGATCTGGTCTTGGGCTCCTCCGCCAACCGTTATACGAAGGCGGAGGATATGGAGAGCGGCGAAACGCAATGGGAGTGTAAGGTTTCCCGCACAACAATTCCCAGAACGAAGCCAACCTGACCTGCTCCCGTTGCACGATGCTAATCAATAAACGAGGTCCTGGTTCCCACCAACCCGCATTGGGCCAGCATGGTGAGAAGAGGCCCAAATCTGTCTATAAGAAACCCTACAAACGATGGCTCCTGGTGCCTGGTGATGCGAGCAGTACTAGACGGATCGATGTGGGGATCTTTCGGGAAGGCCTAAGTGTAGCAGTGAATATCTATCGGCTGATGGTGGTAGTGGAAACGCAATATCAAGACTTCTCTACCTCCGCGACTCCACCAGGGCTGGGAAGTGAGCTCACCTGGAGCGGCAACTTCGGGCTGGCTACACACCAATCCACAGCTACTGAACCTCACCACCACGACAAGGCGGGAAGCTGTTAGGTTGCCTGCATCAAAGACCTACCACAAGTATATAAAGCATTGTTTCAATGCTATTATCAATAATAGAGGCTGTTTTTATAATTCTTCGTACTTTGTTTTTCTATAAGAACATCTATTTCCTTTCACTTTTAATGCAGTGAAACGTAACGACGTCTAATGTATGTTTTATTTTTGATCCGAAATAAAGTATACTGCCAATCAGGTGGTAGTTGTTATCGCTGGTAACGACCCCAAGTATAATGCGATGGCGATAAGAAAACGCAAACTGCTTTTTTATTTCGTACGATAATGGATCTGCTTTCAAGTATAACGATTATGTGAACTTTGTACTTAAAGTCTGTGTGCAGTGTAATTCGAGATTTTCTCATTTCTTTTACTGTTTTTTTTTTATAAAATTAGTTTTCCTTTATTAACTGAATAGTTTTTTTTAATGAATTATATCGAAAAGTACTCTTTAAGTTACTTTACAGATAAAGAAAATACTTCTGCCTTTTACGTATATGATCTATTTTGACATATACTAAAAATAACCTTTAGTACTAGGATATTTCTATTAATATTATGCTTTGGTTTACTATAAAGATATAGTCAAAAAGTTTGGTTGTAGATGATCTAATTTCACTGGTGGTATGTCTATTGCTGGAAACCCACTAGGTAGTTACTGCGCCTATATCTGCCGCCAATCAGTATGTTGTAAGATTACTGTGTACCGATTTGAAGGGCTGTAGCTAGTGAAATTACTGAAGTAACGATACATAACATCTGACATATGTAGCCGAGCACAATGTGGTACAGTGGTTACCATCATAATTGGCCCCAGGTTGCTATAGACGCAGATATCCTTCACCATCGGTTGAACGTCTCGCTCGTCTCATAGCCGTAACAAGTACGTTGACGATGTCTGTCGGTAAGTTATTAATGTTATTATATATATTTATATATATGTATATTAATGTAATTTCCGATAATATGATATACATTAAGTGGTCTGCAGCGGTCTCCGCGCCATTACTGGCGGTGAACTATGTTAATGAACAAGAGTATGAGTATATATCATATAGCTAAATTTCACATAAACAGTGTTACAGCGAAATGATTTCACACAAACTACAAGTATATTTGAATAAAGAATATATCATATATATGTCGTATGATTAAATATATTTTATGTCTAGTTAATGACCTAAGTATTGTAGGGAATCTTTTTTGCTTCGACCCGTTTTTCTTGTGAATATGTTTGATGCTAAATCGACCATTTCACGTCCTTCAAGTACATTAAACAGGAACGCTATGTAATGTCCTCTTTATAGGATCAGTAAAAAAATATTTTTAATGTAACTAACGAAAGACTTTTACATATTTAAATACTAATACCGTACCCTTTAGGCGGAGAGATTTGTGAATTAAAAAAATTATGTATTATGTGCGAGGCCGGCTACACGGCGCCGTGTAAACAAAAGCATGTAAAGATTTACGTCGTCTTTATATATACTTAAAATTAACTTACCAATTTTGATTCAGTATAGATGAATACCTTTTGTATGAGTTAAAAGATTGTAATTTTGATGCATTCAAGGAGCTAGGACTGATGATCTGATGAGAATCGCTGGAACCCTGTGGATGCGAGCATCTTTTGACCGTTCGTTGTGGAGATCTTTGGGCGAGGCCTATATCGAGTAGTAGAAGTCTATCAGCTGATGATGACGATGTAGGAGCTAGGATTTGCAATGCCTATATGAAGCCCAAAACCCTATCTATGTGAGGCCATCTACACGGCGCCGCGTAATTTTCAATTACTCCAAAATCCAATCCAATCCAATCAGCCGGAAGACGTCCACTGCTGGACAAAGGCCTCTCCCAAAGGCGGCGTCGGGAAGTGACGACCCCACCGCCCATTTGCTGAAGTGTATATGATTATTGAGTACATTTACACTTCATCAAATGCAATCAGTCAACCGAACGATGGCGGTATATCCATCCAAGGAAGCGGAGGGAAATCCCGGACGTGGGACCGGCAGCAGCGTTTCATGATAGGGCCTCCGTAACTGCGATCGCCAAGTCGCCTGCCAAGCGTGGCGATTATGGCAATTCCCCCTTTAAGATTACTCCAAGAACGAAAATGTGAATGATAATCTGTCGATAAGCTTAATTTTTAATTAAATCAAAACGTTCTTTATGGAATTAATTATAAAACAGAAAAAAAAACTTTTCACAGGTAGAGTATTATGTTTGAGTTTTCTAATACACTTTGCCACAGGTAGAGTATTACTTAAACTTCAATACTTTAAAACTTTTTTAATGTACGTAGTTGTTGCCGTTTTGCACGTCTGTATATATATAAGTATACTTTTGATGCAAAAGGCCTTTACTTAGCTGTTTAATTGCGAATGAAAGTCCCAACAGTGGGAATGTGTTATAAGCTTTATATTTTAAGTTATCTTCGTACAACTGATTCTACTATGTACTCACACTTTTCCGAGACAAGTTAATAAAGATTGAATAAAATCTAGATTGAATGTAGAGAAAATCATGGTCATAGATGACACATGGGTTACCGGAGAAAATAATAGAGATCCCTGAGAAACCTTAGAAAAATATTTCTCAACAAAGACACTCAGCTTTTCAGCGAAAAATAAAAACTGCTGGAGAACCGCACTGCGGGCGACATATATTGTTTGTAATGCGTTTTCTACTTGTAAAAGTTGTTAAAAACTAACATACAACCTCCGTGGAGTTCTTGTTTTTATATTTCTCTATTAACTTTTGAGTTTAATATATATACACGCATAGCAAATGCGAATTAGCGGTTAATACCTTCATTTTCTTACTGTTTGGAATATTTAAACGGCGATGAAGTGTTAATATATAATCTAAAATAGAAAGAAAAAATCGTATATACTTAAGTCAGAAGATGAAGCGTTATTCGAAGTCTATCTATTAATCCATGCAATCGGGAAAATAAGAAGAGGATAGGATAGGTTCGTAATAAGTTTGCATCACATGTACATGAAGCAAAAATTTTTGAAACATTGCACCGGAAGTTCATCTACCCCCATATCACACTTACTGTACACTAACATACTGTATACCTTCTGCACAATATCACAGGTAGCAGATATAAAAATTTATGTCTTTTAACTACTTTAATTCTCATCGTCATCACTGTAATGTCCACTGGATAAAGATTTCTTGCAAATTCTTTATTGCTCTTTCCAGATCTACTGCCTGCTGATAGCACTGCATCTACTGCTAGCTGCTAAAATGCTGCATTTACTATTACAACCAGCTCCCTCTGTTCTCTTTCCTTGAGCAGCAGGGCGTACCTCTAAATGCAGAGCTCGAATACAAGGTGGGCCAAGGAAATGATGATGGTCGTGGACAGTCATCGGTTGTTTGCTACGAAAGTTGTACTATCGTAGACATCCTTGATTGAGTCCTATTTACAGCAGTGTAGGTTTTTGAGTTAACAATGATATCATGTTTAAATCATAATATTACTGTGTTCGTATCTTTCAGTTAGCTGATTTTGAGAGGTGTTAGTAATCTACAGTTTAATGACAAACGCCCCCTCTCCAAAATACTTCACAAGAACTTAAGATTGCTTAATAGTTCTTAACATTAAAGTGTTGTTTAATAAAAATATCATCCATTTATTTATAAAAGTAAAAAACGGTAAATTATTTTCAATGTATTTTAAACAATTTTTTACTTTAGTTTCATATTTTCATACAATGCCATTACTACTTTGTTATAAACAAACGCTAGAATCTCTTTGCACTAAAGCAGTCCGTCGAATTTATTTGAAGTACAAAGAATTGTTTAACCAATGAAATAATTCATCATCGTTTATTCAAGAGCTTTGTAAATAAAATCAAATTTACGTTTACGTTTCGGCAAACGAATCGTTAGGCCTGGTTTCGATCCTAACGAGACACCTTTACCTAGACCTGAATAAATATTACACGTTGGGAAACCGACATCGTACAAGATTTAGTTTGGAATTGTTTGTGCACTGAACTCTACATGGGTCATAATTATCGTACGAACACAAGCTTTATTTAATATAGACCCTTAATTATCCTTATTGACTCATTATTCCTGACGTACATACTAAAGGTTCTTAATTATTTTTTTTTTTTTTCTCGCCTTTTTCCCAGTAGGGGTAGGCAGAGGTGAATAAACCACCAACGTTTGGCCATATGTGGTCAGATTAGGTCCCATGTAACAGGGGGCGAGCCTGTTGCCACTTTATTGGGACCACACACACACACACACAAAGATGATATCAGTGTGCGGGTTTCCTCGCGATGATTTCCTTCACCGTTTTTGTATCTCGCTGTTGTAACTAAAGTTCACAAATGTACATAACTTAAATATTAAGTCATTGGTACATGCTGAGGTTTGAACCCGCGACCTTCGGAATGAAAGCCGCACGCTCTAACCATTAGGCCAGCGAGCTACTTTATTATTTATTGTATAGAGAAATGCGAAACTTTTCGTCAAACTTCGCTTAAATAAAATGCTACCAGAAACATTTGGCATTCAAACTTATTTAAAAACCAGTGCCAGATTAACATATAACACAATTATAAAAAATGTGCTTATTTATTAAAGTTTTTTAACTTAAATACCAAGGGCATATCAAGTGATGACAAGTTGAATTAGAGTTTATGACCGTAAACCTAATTAAAAGCAGAAAGGTCTGCGTTTAATGTTCCGACTGTTAACTCAGGGTTTATTATTTCTTTTATAATTTCGGAAAAAAAACGATTTATTACTAATTTATCGTTAATAACGATTAGTATAACTAAATAACGATTTATTTGTAACAGTCGAATCGATATAGGCGAGTATTGTTTCGAGAAATCTATCAACTAAAATTTTGGTTATACACAAGCAAGGGATTTACAAAATGGCGGCTTAACGTCAAAGGGCATTCTCACTCAGCCTAGTTTGACTGCTCTCACCGCAACGGTTGATCAGATAACATAGTAAACCTTTTTCGTAGAATAAATAGTTAAAAAAAAATCTTAATGTTCCCACTGCTGGGATTCAAAGCTTTCTTTAACAAAGAGAGATTAAGATCCTTTTATTTAGTAAAGTCGCTTAGTGCTGTTAATTGGTGGTAAGTCTCTGTTACCGGAGACCGCCTACCACTGCAGCGTCCATTTCTGCCGCCAAAGACTAGCGTTCTTTACTCTGTTCCGGTTTGAAGTGCGTTAAAGCAAGTGTAATTATTGTGATAACAAGACTGAACATCTTATGTTATAGATGGCGAGCGAAATGTTGTGCAATATTTACTGTCCTTACTAGCGCCACGTTAGAATATGGCGATATCCTCACAATGTTTGAAGCTTGTGCTCGGTAGAAATCGAACCCGCGCCTCTTCAAGAGATCGCTTTACAAACTGAGCTATCACAGCTACTCACATTCAACGTATAGCGGGAGCAATTAATTTATACACTGTGCTCAGATTTCTACGGCCGCTTAGGTCTGACTCACGGGTTATCAATATCTGTATTAAGTACGCCATCTTGGATTTAACTGACATTAATGATGAACCCAAGTTACTTTATGGTTTATGCTTAACAGGATTTAAATGCGGAGTGAATTTCTATTAAAGTTTTAATATGAAAGAGATATATGTCTATATTTTTAACCAACGGCGCGACAAAACGAGTGGGAGTTTCATTTGATAGTAAACCCTTTATCAAAACAATGATGGTGGTACTATTGGTAGGTCTTTGTTATTGCCTAGTAGATTCATGCTGTTAAGAATAGGACTAATGTAAGCCCTGCCTTTGATAGAAGCCGATTGAAAGAGTTTTCGGTTTCGTGAGCTGAAGATGAAGGCTCTCATTGACGACTAAGAGAGCCCGGGTTGATCAGCAAGTACCAGGTAACCTATTGCTTTTCTTAAACGAAGGTTTCGAGGAGCCTTGCGACGTGCCTTAGGTGTAGTGCCAGTAGGCACCTGGTCGTAACCTGGACTTTCCCCTAAGAGTATTTTTTTTAGTAGGTCCCCCCCCTCCATTGCAAAAAAAAAAGTTTTTTGTTGGCGGCGGCTATCTAGGTAGGTACCACTGTAGCGCTTATCTCTGTCGCTCCACGATAATGTGTATACATTACAGTGTGCAGGTTTGAAGGGCGTTGTAGGTAATGAAATTATTGTGTTAATTAGATATAACACCCAACGGGGGAAAGAGACAAATAAATGTAATATAATATAATATTGTGATACTCATCCTAACGCCACGTTGTTGTGGGCAGGTGTTTCACATACCAAAAAGTATATAACCTGGTTTTTTCGTTGCTACGTTAAATAAGAAAAAAATCCTTCATGTTAGGATGTTTACACAATAGCCATTCGCCATTTTGAGAATTAAATCTATTTAGTCTCGTACTCATATTGATTTTAACAACCCCAATTCTCTTGAAGTGTTTATATATATGTAATTTTCAAAAATTTACTATACTTGTCCGTATTTGAACTATTATTATTTTTTCCATAGAAATGTTACTTTTCTTTATATTATATAAAGTATAATGTTTATCTTTATTATAATTTGTCTCTATTGTATTTTTTCCTGTCTGTTTAATCTGAAAAAAAGCTTAAAAAAATAAGTAAATATCCATAAACAAAAATGTATGGCGGCAAAAAATTACGAAAGAGCGACCTGCCGCCATTTTATAATGTCCTTTATGGTTGTCGATGCTAATAATTTCCGTTTTCGCTTTGGTAACAAATTTTAGACATATTTCTTTTTTTTTTTAAATAAATAACGATTCCTGCAGTCAAATGTTGTGTGTACGGTAAATTAAAAAAACTTCTTTTGTCGGTTCTGTTAAAATTGATCATCTGTATCGAGTTATTCCATAATAGATACAATCCATTCAATTATGAATACATATACATATTTTTGTAGATTTTTTTTTTTTTGAATAATCGATAAATAACACCTTAACTATAAATATGTAATTTCATAATATATGGAGCAGTTCTGTATCATTTCTTTCAATTTAAAAATATGTTATAACTAGCTGTCCCACATCCGTTTTGTGTGGCGAAAACGCTGTACAACTGTAAATAAATTATATAAAATATAAAGTTCTAGATCTAGTGTTTTAGCCAACAACAAAAAAAAAACAAAAGACAGTCATTTTACTTTATTTAATATTTTTTAACAACAGATATAAACGGATTGTGTTCAATTTTTCTTTAATTGGACCCTCAAAACTAATGAGAAGCTCGCCTATACCTACTTCGTCTCCATCTCGTTCTTCTTTTTCTCCTCCTTCTTCTTCTTTTCCATTTTTCAAAGATTTATTATTTAATTAGTTTATTTATTTATTCTATCCGAACACTTATCACATGTTTTGACAATCTAATCTAACAACCGCATGAATAATACGAAATGTATACTTACATTTTTCTTCTATATGATTTTTTCTTGTATAATGATGAAGGATTTATGAAATTCAATAAACAAATAGCATAAACTTTATACAAATCATTCCAGGTCGAATGGTCATGTTTCCAATTACATGTTATCACTGGTTTCCACGTGATTCTCGAACAAATAAAACCCATTACATATATATTGTGTGAAACAAAGAAGTATTTTATAACGGCATACTTATGTTTGACAATTTAAAACAATGTTATACTGTTTGATGCTATTTCTGTATTATTAATAATAATTTTACACACAGACAGATAATATAGTATATTATAATAAGTGTGCAGTATAAACATAATGTTTTTAAATCAGTTATTTAACCAATAGCGCTACATTCAGCTGTCTTCGTCATACGATTAATCATTCGGACATTTCATCTCTAATAAATCATATTCTTCGTCAAGATTAATCAATCTACACGGACATCCGGTATTTTACTTTCAATATACTTTTTCTGCTAGCATATGGTACAGAGATAGTTCTATATATTTTTTGGTCACAGTCATTATACCTGTTATTATTTACTAACTAATAAATAACAATATAGGCCCAACGATTGAGAGTGAGCGATTGACCATCAACGCGTTTATCACATGTTTAGTATAATACTATAGTAATAAATAACTAGTTAGGATGTTTACACAGCATACAGTCATAGTCCCCTTAAATCTAGCAGCTTAATTGATCTGGAAATTGGAAGAAATTAACCTTTAAATTTAAGAATATTTACTGAAGAAATTTCACTGGTGGTAGATTTGTTACCAGAGACCGTCTTAGTAGGTACTACTGCAAGGACTATTTCTGCCACCTAACAGTCATCATCATCATCATCATCAGCCGATAGACATCAACTGCTAGACATAGGCCTCCCTCAACGATCTCCACGTTTGTACGGGTTCATATGGAAGGATTTGGGTCGTTTCTTACCACGATGGTCTATGCGGGTTGGTAACAAACGAGAGCCTCGTTTGTTCATTAGCAGGAAGCACCACGAGCAGGTGAGGTTCACTTAGGGTCCATAGGTTGTTCTGCGGAATCCTATACACCCAGCGATGTGCAAACATTACTGTGCGGTCAGATAGGTGCTGTAGCTAGTGTCATTACTAGGGTATAGACACTTAATATCTTACTTCTCAAAACCAACGAGCGCAATGCGGTGCTATGAATACCATTCCAGCTAGCGCCACATTGTTATGGGCGAGCGTATCACTTACCATAATTACCATGAATTAAAAACAAAGTAGGAAAGACATACGATCAATATGTTAATCGTAATTAAAACCTTCATAAATGTATTTGTAGGAAATAATATTTCAGGTGTGTTGTTCTAAGGCGCTATATTGTTTCGCTCCTGAAACATTGTTTACAGTGAATAAATGACTTTTATTAAGCGCGCCTTCAGAACAAATGGTGCGGGAGCTCGCTCAGGTATAATTTTACGAACGTTTCCCCCTCATATTTTATGATGAGGCAGCTGTTATCAACTTGTAACTTGTGCGTTATTCAAAGCTATATTTCGTTACTGTATAACGTGTTTTTAATTTTATCGTTCAAGGAATTGTTTTAGATAAACATAGTAAAAGGACATTAGCGAGTTCATCGGGTAAACTATATTGAACATTAGATAAAGCACTATTAGAATCTCGTTCATATTAGTAGCATATCAATATATACTATTGAAAATAAGTCTTCCTGCTTTTAAGGTTTATATATACTCTGCGTGGTAGTTAAATAGCTTTAACTTTTGCCTTGTAAAAGAAAGGCTCGAATCCTAATAGTGGGCACGTTAAGAGGGATGTTTATATTGTATTACCGTTTGCCATACCCTTTAAACAACAAGAACATTGAATTTGCTTTCTCACAATGGGTACTATGAGAATATTTTTATTTCATAACATTGTGACCTCTTTGCCATTTTATTTACTTTCTCCTCGTTCATGACTTTACATATATTACCAATTATTACTCAACAGTTATAAAGATGTCCAATGCTCATAATATAACTCATGATTTAATCAATAATATATTTAATATATAAATCTACTTAAACTTAGATTAAATAATAAGAATGTGAAAACTATAGAGCAATAAAGGCTATTCCTATGTTTATATTTAATATACTGTTCATCTGATGCTGCGACTCAAAGTGAGTATATTAATATAAGTATGCGGAGTATATCCAGCAGTGGACGTATATCTGGTGATAATGATGATGATGATGATGATGATGATGATGGAGTAGATCCAATGTGTTTAATATATTTCTAAAAAATTCTATGTTGATTAGATTTAGTAAACAAAACATTTGGCTACGCCGAGTACGCAATCGCAAACCGCTTCTACTTCATTTGCTACGGAAATGCTACAAGTTGCTACGAGTGAATTCTACATAGCTACGGTGTGCTACGAATTGCTACGTTTGTACTCAGTGTGACTCCTAGTTACATTAGAGGAAATGTATCAAAAATTATATCATTAAAAAAAACAATGATTCCGGTATATGACGAGAAGCTGAAATCATTAAAAGCACTGTTGGTAGGCCCCGTTGCCAAAGACCTAGGTGGGTTCACCAAAGCTTCTATTTCTGTCGCCAAACATTACTGTGTTCCGGTTTGAATGGCGTTGTTACAAGTGTAATTACTAAGGTAACGAAACGGCGCTAGTTAGGGTGATATACACAGCACCACATTGTAAACGTCGCTTTGATATATATGTTAAGTATATATATACTAATAACTTCACTAGCTACAAAGTCCTTCAAACCGGAACACAGTATTGTTTGGCAGCAGAAATATAGACTTCGATGGCATCTACCTAGACGGTCTTCGGCAACAGAGACCAGTATTACATCTTCTCTAATGATGAATCAATGTTCCTTTAGGATTTTTATCAAATCTCTTTTTACCTGTGTTCTTTTGCGCGGATTTTAATTGACCCTCATCATCAGTCGATATATGTCCTCAAAGATCTCCACAGAGATCGGTCCCGCATTGCACGCATCCAGTGGGTTCCTGCGATCCTCACCAGATCGCCGGTACACCTTGTGGTAGGCATCCCACCACTACGTCTACCGTTACGCGGGCGCTACTCGAAGACCTTACAACCCCATCGGCTGTCGATCCTTCGAACAATATGCCCTGCCTACTGCTACTTAAGTTGAGCAATCTTTTGGGCTATGTCGGTGACCTAGTACTCCTGCTGATCTCATTCCTGATTCGATCGCGCATAGAAGCTCCAAGCATAGCTCTCTCCATTATCCTTTGCCGCTAGTAAGGAGCGACGTCTTGTTTCAGTATGTCAACAATAGCAATATGCACAACTTGAAGTCTTTTGTCTTCAACCCCCTCAAATGAACCCTACAGTTGACACTAAATATGAACATTTAGACCCTTATTCGCGCCTAATTTATATTAGAATTAATACTGTAGCGTGCATGTTGGAACATATTCAACCCTCCGGTGGAGAGGCTGGTTTGTAACAGATCTCGGTACAGCCGCATCACTGTAAACAACGCCGCTGCGAGACGAGCGAGAGTTTCATCACATTCATTAAACATAACTAATTAAAACTGCTTACTGGCGATGAGTAAACTGGTATGTACCGCAATGCGATATACAATTCTCACATAATGAGAGATTTATAATTAAAACCCCTTTTATATACGCTTCAACAATAATTTCTTTCATTGTCAGAGTTAGGTTCAGAGTAGGTTTCGTTGCTTACAGCATCATTTACAATTGTAACACGGCTAAAAGAAATTATCATTATCCCTTCTATTTTAGTTATATTAGTTATAATTCGCAATTTTTATATGATAAGAAACCAGTAAAACTATGAAAGCACAAGCGTAACTAATTTCAATACATTAAAAATGGTATCTATCTACTAGCTCTCTCTTCCCGCTCTCTTTACTGGCCGTAGTACCCCGTAACTCCTTTTTGGGGTAAGAATTTTGTAAAATCAATTCTTAGCTGACCTCTAAATGGTAGAAGCGATATCTCTACCAAATTTTGAGTGCATACGTCTAATAGTTTCGGAGATATCGAGATGAGTCAATGAAGTCCGGATATCTCCTATATATACAGACGAAACGGTAAGAGTACAATTATCTTGAAACGATGTATTATAATTTATATCCACTTTTAATTCCGAAGAGCATAAGGGACATAGTCGTCTCGTGTATAAATCCTATAAAAACTCAGTCTTTTATCAGGTTATTTTATAAGTAAAAAGGTTAGCTGAATGTCCTGGTGGTAAGACTTTATTGTCAGGGACCGTGTAAGTAGGTACCATCACAGCTTTTATTTCTTAAGCTAAATAATAGTGTGGTATAACTGTGTCCGGTTTGAATGGCGTTGTAACTAGTGAAATTACTGTGGTAATGAGACAACTACTTATAACTAATGCTGTATCGCTTATAAAAAAAATTATTAGCTAGTAAAAGAATCAATAACAGATGTCATTGTTCCTTTTATTTCTATCGTCAAACTGGACCGTGGAAATATGACTGTTTTCTTAATATCTTATTTTAAAGCAAGCGTAATGTGGTGCAGTGTAAAAATACTAACTAGTATCGAATTGTTATGGACCGACGATTTACTACTGGGGACACGTCTTCATCCTTTTCTTTGCTTCTTTATATGTTCTATGTCTTTAGTCATCTCTGGTGACGGAGTCTACCTTTCTCTCTCCACTTCCATCTACCCTTGCATCGTCCTCTAGAAGATCGCAGCTGTTCACAGTTTCTGTTAAGCTGATTTCTTATACAAACATAATATAAAACGATTTATATACTTTAATATCTGCTATAAAATAGTTTTATACAATCAAAATTTCAAAGACAACCGCGAACAGCTTTCGGATAAACAACACAATTGATTGTACATCGCGTGGTTAATTAAATTACTGCCAACCAGTTAGTAATTAATCCGATCCACCAAATAATACTGATCGGTACCCAAGTGCCTTAACATCATGTAAATTAAATTAATAAGTAGTTGTTTCGGTGAACGTCAGACGTTTGTATATATATTGGTTAATTACATAATATCTCATACAGATTACTTAGCAACAATAAATACAACATTAATATTGAATTGAAATATATATCAAGTATCAATATCGAGTAGGTACTACGTTGGGACTTGTGTAACAAGTAGTATTGATAGTCAATACCTCATAGGCCTCTAGAAAGCTTCATGTCGATAAGTCTTGGCAAGCCCTCATCCCTCAGCCCTTTCTGCGACCTTAAAGTCAGCAAAGCCATCGGTACTGTCGGGCACTATGGACCGTCGTTAGTAGAGGTTGATATGGGGAGGATTTGGATTATTTTCCACCACGCTGGTTCAATCCGGTTGGTGGGTACCACAGCCTAGATTGTTGATTAGCAGGGTGTACAAGCAGGTGAGGTTAGCTTGGATACCGTAAGTCTTTACACACGGAACACACAAGATAGATATACGCCATTTTTTAATACTAATTACTAAACTGCAGGACCCCTTACATCCCCTACACCCTAAAAGATACAGGGGTGTAAGGAGTATATGAAGATATATACGACTATTTATCTAGAATCTTGAAAGAGCGTCTTTCAATTTATTATTATTAATAGCTGTTTAACTACGTTTTCTAAATAACAACTAGACCAAGAAAATTTACAAATATAGGCTGAGTACAGTCGTGTAGTAAACAGTAAAACGTACAAAATTTGAAGCGATTGTAAAAAGATGCTGATGGAGCGATATTAGTGAGGTGCCATTAATCAAAGCGCTTGTTACTTTCATCAGCGTCAAAGTCTATACAAAAGTGTTTTAGCACAAAAATCAAGTTCCTAAAATTTAAGTATGTCGCCTCACCGCGAGAACTTACACAGGTCGATATCGAGTGGAGTGTTCCTCCTTAATGAAATTTAACTGTTATATTATATATTGTATATATCAGTTATTGTGTGAGAGACAAACATATAGTAGTATGCAAACATATTTTGAGGGAGTTCTAGCTAATGAAATTGTTACGGTAATGAGACTTAACACCTTATGTTCCAAAGCACAATATCGTATAGTGTATATCATCCTAACTAGCACCAAATTATTATACGCAAGCGTTACCACCAGGTGAACGTTTCGCGTGTTTGTAGGTCACAGTTGTTAAAGACCGTTAGGGTTTATTTCGAGGTTTATAAACTAACGGTTTATATTAATGCAAATGATCTATAGGAAGACTATCGCAAAGAAAGCAGCTTTCGTTTTACATTATAGTGTAAATATATTATCGTGTATTGATGTGGTGGTAGTTCTAATTCCGGAGAATGTTCATCTACCTCCGCAGAGCTTATTTCTGTCACTGAAATAGAAGCTGGCAAACGTTATAGATTATTATTTGAAATGAGCTGTAGGTAGTGGAAGAGGTGAGAGATATCAAGGACAATATCTTGCAATGATCATAATGCATCTGCCTTACCATCAAAAAATTTTTCGCTTGTCGCATTAAATAAACCTCCTTTCTACTCTAACCGTGTAGTGTAGTGTAAGGCGACTACAGAGTCCTATTCCTTGTACCCTAGATTTATATCTACCGATGTACTACTAGAGAGCTAACTATATAGAAACTTATGATTTCTTTGTAACTACTTACTTTATATGACTTTGCAACCTGGTTTGAAAGAGTTACATTTACTTATAAGCGAGCTTTTATTTTTATACTTTACAGACCTTCGCAGACCTACCCTCAATATGAGGGCGATGGGCCATAGTCACCACGCGGGTCCAATGCGGATTGATGACCTCACACACCCTAGAATCAATTGTAATTCATGTGCAGGTATCCTCGCGATGTTTTCCTTCACCGTTTGTATTTCACTGTTGTAACTAAACTTACAAATGTATATAACTTAAGTATCAAAGTCATCGGTACATGCTCAGATTCGAACCTTCGGAGTGAAGACCGCACACACATCACCACTACTTCGCCGGAGTCAGACTGAGACCGCACGTTCGTCCTCTAACTACACCAAAACACCTTGGAGCAAACCCGGGGTAGTTCCAAATTCGCTGCATCAAAATGCTGGAACGACACCACTTCCGCTGCACCGTACCGTGTCTCGGTTCACCTTTAAACGCGACTGTCGCAAATGGCTTTTGATGCAGCAATCACACGGCATAAACACTTCCGGTTGATTCGTGTGTGCTCGCTATATATCAGTACACTGTTTCCGTAATTTAATAATCAAGCAATTATAAAATTAAGTGTTCACTGGCTTTAATAATGTCAGGCCAGGGCAGAGTACCAGGACTTGGGACCAGGTGCCAATGTACTGAGTCCTGGACCTTTTTGTGTAATGTTTTATTTATTTTTGTTATGTTTTATCTGTTATACATAGAATGAAATTCTTTTTTTTTTAGACAAATAAATGGCTTTTATTATTGTTATTATTATTTAAACAAAAAACTTTCATATATTTAATACTTTAAAGTTTTCTATACTATTTTATAAGACACATTCGATACTAAAAGATTTTTTTTTTTTTATATTGTCACGCCTTTTTCCCAGTAGGGGTAGGCAGAGGTGAATAAACCACCCACGTTTCGCCAGATGTGGTCAGATTAGGTCCCATGTAACAGGGGGCGAGCCTGTTGCCACTTTATTGGGACCACCACACACACACACACACAAAGATGATATCAGTGTGCGGGTTTTCTCGCGATATTTTCCTTCACCGTTTTTGTATCTCGCTGGTGTAACTAAAGTTCACAAATGTACATAACTTAAATATTAAGTCATTGGTACATGCCGAGGTTTGAACCCGCGACCTTCGGAATGAAAGCCGCACGCTCTAACCATTAGGCCAGCGAGCTACTAAAAAAAAAAAAATATTATGCTTCAAAGTTTTCTATACTATTTTATAAGACACATTCGATACTAAAAGATTTTAATGTATGTTAAACATAGCGTTCTTTTTTAATACATATATTATATATATATATATATAATAAAAACAAAGAAAATCATACTGTTAACATATATTTTTGTTCAATTCCGTTGATTTTACTCTTTAGGATATTTAGGTCGAGTTTAATTTTGCAGTTCTATGTACTGTCCATTGAAAATACTTCATAGTATTTCGTAAACTGTTCTCCGGCGCTGGTATTTAAAAAAACATACAGCGGCGGCCTGGTGTACGTACAATTACTGTTAATTATTCCATTAGGGAGCTGCAGATGGTACAATAATGGAATTTCTTTTGCTCATTACGATCCGCCAACCAATTCACACGAGCGCCACGGGGACCGCTTATTACCGTTAAAAGAGGCGACAAAACGGTTTTTTTTTTAATACTTAAAGATCAAAAACAGCGAGTAAATATAGTAAGTATAGTATTTGTTTGATGTATTTAAACTTACAAAGAAAATACTAGAAATAGGTATATATATCACGCCTTTTATCTACAATGGGGTTACACTTAACACAAATTCACTTATATTAAGTAAGCGATGTAAATATTTTATTCACTTACATATTTAAATATTTTATGAAACAGATCTTCTGCTTGAAAAGCTCGTTATTGGATAGGTTATTATTTAAAAAATGCTTACTTATGCTTATATTCATACAGATCCTTTCTAGTTAGTAGCTAAACACGCGAAAAGAAGAGAAACTATAAGAGATCGTTATAACAGAGAAGATAACAAAATAAAAGTAATACAAATGAAAATTTAAAAAGTGAAGCTTAAAGGTATTTCCTTAACAAACGACAAAATCAGCTTTCCAGAGTTTATTATCAGTTCTGCAAGAAGGGTGAGTCTAAATTGATTCTTAAACGATTTCCGGATAAAAATAACTACATTAACACAGTGTCCCAAATAAGAGTTTATTGATGAAGCTTTCTGACCCAGAATATTATAGTCTTCATCTATATATAGGAGATATCCAGAGCTTCAGACATCACGAGATCTAAACTATTAGACAAACATTACAAATTTAAATGGGGTGTAAGGGGTGCTCCACAACAACTAATAGGTCCCAAGCCAATATCACTTACCTATGATGCATCCTGTTAATCAATAAACGAGGCTCTACTTTCACTAACCCGCATTGGGCCAGTGTGGTGAAAAATGGCCCAAATACCTTCATAAAAACATGGAGATCTTTGGTGGAGGCCTATGTCTAGCAGTGGACGTCTGAGCTGATGATGATGACCCAAAATTTGTGTGTCAGATAAGGATGGATTTTACAAAACACCTTCCCCAATAGCAGTTGTTGATTTGTTGCTGCTATCAGAGTGGGTGGGGTAAATCTAATATTTAGATAGGGGAAAAAGCTATTAAAAAATATTAAAATGACAATTATAGTTAACAGCTACAGCTATATTTAAAACCTGTACGAAATAGTATTATTGTTTTTCGTATATGTGTTTTAGTTCCTATGTTTTTACCGTAACTAGCAAAGGTTTGAACTGAATATCTGTCAATACAAAATTAAGTTTAACGTTGAAGGATTGAGCTTTTAAATGTCAAATTAATATTATACTTAAATAACGTTGACATCGGTTATAGCTTAAAGTATTTACAGCCCTATCATTATATTGCAGATACTTCTTAACTTAGAAGTTGAACAGAAAAACTTAGATTGTTTAATTTTGCTATCAGAACATCCTTTGAATTGTTGCTTATACAGTTTAAAGGTTTAATAAAATAGATACGATATATAACAATCAGTTAAATGGTAAACATGTTTACGGTTCAAGTTATATCCAGTAGTAAATAACTTCAAAATTGCAATAATAATACTTGTATCGTTAATAATTGAAGATTATATTAATAGGAGAATGAAAACAAACAGTCGGAGTCGTCTACAAACTATTGTAATTAAGTTTCGCTTGAACTTTACGACGAGCACAAAATCCGCCCTAACTTAGCTTCAGTACCGCTGCAGCTTTGGGCGGCGACGGTCGCAACTTGCTCCGCAAAGTCGTAAATAAGCAAAGCATACGAAAAGTATAGTTAACTACATATAACTGTATATGAAATTTAATTAACATAATCATACATTTTCATGCTACAAAAAAAAAAAACTTTTCAAGTTACCGTGTCAGTGAACGTGTTAATAGTTGTGTTCATTAGTCTCTATTGCTGTGAAAAAAAAATTCAATTCGGACTGTAAGTAACTTTATATGGCCTATGACTTTATTATATATGTTATACTTAATTGTAACTTTTATTGATATATAAAGATATTGCTTAAAGTTAAAGTTAGACATAGATTTTTTTACTCAAAGAGTTATATTCAATATCATTTAACAAACAATATATTTGCTAATTAGATTTTTTTTTAAATTGTAGTCTAAATTGACTACAGAGTGAGGAATTGACTACAAATTAAGTATATTTATTTATACGATTGACTTAATTTCAGAAGGTTTTCAATTAACTTAAACGTGGTCTACGTTTAAGTTAATAGAAAACTGAAGCAGTCGTAATTAGAATTTAATTAGTGCTTGCGGTAGATTACGTTTCTTTCATTGAACTTTTTAGATAATGATGAAGTTATTAATTATTAAACTACCTTCACATTGTAAATCTGTCGTGAAAGCAAAGCTCTGTTAGAATTCTAGACCAACGAGCTTTACCATCTACCTTTATCACCATCATCAGCCGATTGAAATCCACTGCTGGACATAGGCCAAGATCTTATTATTACTTAATACTTTGTGATATTTAATACAGTAATTAAGTTTTTTTTTACAGCGAAACTAATAAAAATAATAATTAATACACGAACACTCTCCACGTATACTTGTCTCATATACATATCCATATTTAAAAAATTAACAATCACTTTCACCTGAAACCCTCAGCTAGTTACAGTAGTTTCAGACCATTACTGTGTTCAGGTTTGAAGGGCGCTGTAGCTAGTGTTAATACTAACGAGACTCAACATCTTATGTCACAAGCGTAATTTGTTGCAGTGTATACCATTCTAACTAGCGCCATGTTGCTATGGCCAGATGTACCACTCACCATCAGGTAAACGTCGTTCATCGCTTCGTCGAATAAAATAAAACGTATATATGACCATCCCCTTTTTAAACGATAAATTCAACCCTCTGTAACCACCTAGCAACAATACCTTCCGGGGTCGTTAACTGTATTCGTCGCCATTTAAAACGCGATACTGAGAATTCTGTGTATAAACCTCTTTGAAGGTCCTTACCCTTACGAGAGTCCTTAAGAGTTCACATTTATTTATCAGCCCAGGGTTTCGCGAAATTGATTTTGGACTCTTTTATCTGATGCAGAACCTAATGCATAATTTCTATAGTTTTATTTTCTTTTAGAAATAAAAGGAATTAAATCGCTAATACTCAGCGCTGCTGCTTCAGGTCCTGCTGCCTGGACTGGAGACGAAATCAGTCCGACATGATGCCTTCATACCTTATCACTATATTTCATTTATATCTAGTAATTATCTTTCTATCTAAATAACTATCGCAAGGATATTTTCCACTGCACCAAATTGTTCTCGTCTTCTTCAGATATAATATACGTCTTAGTTATTTAGGAACAGCGGTCGTACCTAGGTCTGAGACAGTGGAGATCTACAACCAGTCAGATTTTCACCATTTCGTGGAAATGGATTGTCCTAATCAAGGTTATTTCCTCACCATCAATTACTTAAACCGACGTACGGATTAACATTGTTCCCGTCCCAAATTAACTCGTACCTTCCCGTATATTTTTAATATACACAAATTGATATATATTCTAGATTAGTGCTTTAAACTAGTAACATGTATGTTGATGGAGATAATCTAGATAGTAAGGATTTCAACAGTTTTCAAAGCAGTACTTTATGTTATTGGATTACAGAAATATAATAGTAAAACGATTAAACAAAGAGAAATGGGGGTATAAATATTTTCAGCATCCCAACATAAAAAAAAAAAACGTACTGAATGGCGGGTATGCAATATTTTAACATTGTTAATAATTTCGGTATTTCACTTTGTTGATAAAGAAATAAAAGTTTAAAAGAACAATGGAAGATAAAGGGAGCCGTGAGGGTTCATTGTTGAAAAGTAGAATTCACTTCGCTTTCTTCATTTACATAAAAAATTAAGATTCCGAATGGAAAGAAAAAAAAAAATTAACATTCATAATGATAATGTTGCGAAGTGGCTACTATGATCTTTTGTAACAAGGGTCCTGATTCTATTCTGAAGTCACGTGAGGTGGTGGTATACATATATATGAACCTCTACAAACGACAGCTTCTAGTACCCGGCGGAACCGTAGGCCATGCTGACTGTAAGGTCGCTGGAATCCGCTGGATATTTGGATGAGGCCTGTGTCCAGCAGTGGACGTCTATCGGCTGATGTTAAAATGTTAGCTGAAGAAATAACAACAACAACAGCAATATTCACATAAGTATTTTTATGGAACCGAACGTAAGGTATCCGCAAACAGTGAGATCCTGCTCCACGAAGGTATTTAAGCTTCTGCACATTACTTGAAGATCAGACATGAATATAACATGTTCTCTAACGTTATATATAAAATCCATTAACTTAGCTATTACACAAAAAAATCACATCCGAAAATATTGCCCCTGTCTTGTCATCAACTTAACATCAAAGCTGTCATCCAATAACATAGATCAGCGGTTCTGCCGATACAAGGGGCCGAGATTAAAGAGAAAATAAATACGTTTATTTACTGGTTATATCCAACATATAAATAAATGTAATAAGCGAATATAATTTCTTTAATATTCAAGGCGAATAATAAACAAATTCATAGTAGACCTATTGTGATAATTTCTGTGGTATTAATACCATAGGTACGCAGTGAAAATTAATCTTACTGCGGGCCAAGAATTTCCTCTTTGATCGAAAACTGTCAAGACAAAGCTGATATTTTAAAGGAATGGTGCATTAAGATATCAAAAAGTTTGAATATACTGTCTCGACAATGAGTATATGTGAACCTTGGAGTTCCTACGTCATCAATCAAGAAGTTTTCTTTACAGGTCCTCACTCGTCTCCAAGGTTTAATAGATATATTTACGTGTTACTCATCGTACGGTCCCGTCTAGAAAAATCTGTTCACAAAAAGTATTTATTTTACTAAATCCTTTTTGGATAATGACAGAAAAAATACAAAAAAAAAACATTTTCTTCTTAAAGGAGTGTCTTATGTTAATAATATTTAAATAAATTATTGTTTAAAAATGGCCGATCATTTCGATGTTAAATGTTTTCATATATATTATTAGTGCCATGGACTACAACTGGATATAGACCTCTGACGGTGAATATCACCATTCCTCCTATTTCTACCGTCAAATACTAGAGTGGAAATATTACTTTTTTCCGGTTTAAAGGCCGCTGTAGCTCGTGGTTAACAAGGTAACAAGACTAATAAGCTTCTGCTTTAAGGTGACGAATACATTGCGGTCCACTATATAACATACTAAGTCGCTCCATATTTTAAGGGTATATAACTTACTATCAGGTGAACGTTCTCTTATCAATGAAAAGAGAATCAGTTACGAATAAATGATTGTGAGGTTTTTTATGAGATGTAGGGACCAAAAAACGGATGCCGTCTGCCTGATGGTTAGGTCACCTGTCTATAACAATGTAGTGCTATTTAGGATGATACACACGGCACCACATTATGCTCCTCGCCTTCAGACCTATGTTATCATGTCTTATACCATAGTAATTTCACTAGCTACAGCCCTCTACAAACCGGAACACAGTAATATTCGCCCACTATTATTTGACAGCAGGAATAGGCACTGCAGTGCCTACCTAGACGGTCTCAAGCAACAGAGACTTAATAGTAAAATATAACTTATCATCAGGTGAAGGTCTCGTTCATTGAAGCCGGAAACACTCCATGTCAGGTTCAAATCTGTTTACAGGCTTATAAATTTGTATATGATTACTTATAGAATAAGCTACAAAAGCCTTTATTTCATTTTTATTACGGATTCGTTCAATAAAATCGAGTTCAATGGAAATTTACTTCGGCCCATTGGAGTCTTTTATTGAAAGCCTAATAGTAATTTTAGATTCATTCTTATAAGGTTATGTGAAATATAAATATATATATACATATGTGTGTATAAATATATATATAATATAGACATTTATTTAGTCATTAGTATTAAAAAAATTGCATATATCTATCTTCTTTGTTCGGGGTGTAAGGACTCAGGGAATCTGAGTCAACCTCACCTGCTCATGATGCACACTGCTAATCAATAATCGAGGTTCTTGCTCCCATCAAACCGCATTGGGAGAAAGTGGTAGGTAATAGCCTAAATCCCACCATATGAATCCCTACCCGAGCGACGTGGGTATCTTTAAAGAGGCCTATGTCCAGCAGAGGAAGTATATCGGCTGATGACGATGACTATCTATCTTTTATATATTTGAGATAGGTGATAGCCAGAGATGTATTCACTCATCACGAGAACCGAAACTATTAGACGTAAACACTCAAAATTAGGTAAAGATATAGCTCCTGCCATTTAGAGGTCAGAATAGAATAGATTTTAAAAAATTCCTTCTTCAAGGTAAACGCGGGGATGTTACAGCCTGCAAAAGGGGCTAGGGAACAGCGTTATTAATATATGGGAGTTGTTATTAACGCTTCCTTCTTCCGGCTCCGGAATGAACTGCGCATCCGGAATACAAGAACTAAAATTATTAAAAGAAAACCTTAGCCAAAGCATTGTAGAGTTAATCAAAAATTTTATATAATGTGAGGAGGAGATAAAGGGATGTTTTCATTGTCATCGTCAACAAACAATAGACGTCCACTGAAGGTCTCTGTTGCTGGAGTTCGTCTAGGTACCATCGCAGCGCCTATTTCTACCGCCAAACAGTAATGTGCAAACATTACTGTGTTCCGGTTTGATGGGCGCTGTTGCTAGTTTAATTACCGCAATACCGAGATTCAACATCTTATGTAGCGGCGACGAGCGCAATGTTGTGCAGTGCATACCATCCTAATTAGCGCCGCGTAGTTATAGGCGGGCGTATCACTTACCATCAGGTGAACGTCCGGCTCGTCTCATCGCTTAATTATATAAAAAAACTATTGGACATGCAATATAATATTTCCTTTCATTATTATAACTGTTATAACTTTACTATTCTCATATTAGCCTGTGCTCCTTGGACCTACAATCAGGACAACATAGAGATCTCTCTGTTGCCGGAGATAGACTTACCTGCCTTGATACCTGCCACCGCAGCGTTTACTTCCGCTGTCAAACAGTAGTATACAAACTTTCCTATGTTCCGGTTTAAAGGGCCGTAGATAAGGAGATTAATGATGTGAAGATCTTATGTCCGAAAGTGACGAGTACAATGATGTTTTATGCTGAGAATTTAACTAGCACCAGGTCTCGTCGTTTCGTCGGATAAAAAAATAAAGCGGATATTGTTGAATAGTTTCCTGACTCCGGTATTGCTGGATTGCTGGAACGGTAGCTTTTGATCTGAACTCATCTTGAGAGAAAATGTGGCTTTCATTTCGGAATTAACGGTGGTTAATCGTCGCGAGCCGCCTGCGTTCGCGGAGATAAAGTGGTCGTTACTGAGACGCTGTAACAATTTCTTATTGAAGCTAATTTCTTTAATCAATCAGATGAAATTACTCGCATTGATAACGGCCCGTTGTTTTACGAACAAAACCCAGTAAGTTTAATTACCAGGCGGTAATAAGTCTTTTTAAAAACGGGTATGACAATGTAGTGTTAGTTAGGATGATTTACACAGCGTCACGTTGTGCTCATCGCCTTGAGGCATGATAAAAGTTCATTACATACTTACACAGTAATTTCATTATCTACAACACCCTTCAAACCGAAACACAGTAAAGTCTGCACACTACTAACCACAGTCAAGTTATACAACAAATATATCCTAAAAGAAAAACTAGGTATAGATCAGTAAGATATAGCTAAGAATCCTAAAGGCTCCACAGTCGGAAAGTATGACAGGAGTACAGGGAGTAGCCCGTTGGCGTAATGGTTAGAGCGTGCGGTCTTCATTCCGAAGGTCACGGGTTCGAATCTCGGCATATAGCGATGACTTTAATATTTAAGTTATGTACATTTGTGAACTTTAGTTACAACAGCGAAATACAAAACGGTGAAGGAAATCATCGTGAGGAAACCCGCACACTGATA
Organism: Troides oblongomaculatus; assembly: GCA_029032895.1. Classification (NCBI taxonomy): domain Eukaryota; kingdom Metazoa; phylum Arthropoda; class Insecta; order Lepidoptera; family Papilionidae; genus Troides; species Troides oblongomaculatus. Next base: position 801,898 of record JARDWC010000435.1, read on the forward strand.
TCATCTTTGTGTGTGTGTGGTGGTCCCAATAAAGTGGCAACAGGCTCGCCCCCTGTTACACTGGACCTAATCGGACCACATCTGGCGAAAAGTGGGTGTTTATTCACCTCTGCCTACCCCTACTGGGAAAAAGGCGTGATAATATAAAAAAAAAAAAAAACATTTGTGAACTTAAGTAACAACATCGAGGTACAAACGGTGTAGGGAAACATCGCGAGGAAACCTACACATACAATTTATTCTAAGGTGTGTGTGAAGTCACCAACCCGCATTGGGGCGGGTGGTGACAATGGCCCATCGCCCTCATATTGAGGGTAGGCCTGTGCCCAAGCAGTGGGAACGGAAATAGGCTGTTATGGATGTATAAAATATAGTAACAGCTTTTCTTGTAATCTTTACCAACATATGCCAGTATTCCAAATATAGTACAGCATATAACTTCGATTGATGAAGCTTATGTTCACCTATATATATCAAAAGGTTAAGAGACGTCATCATCAGATGAAGATAGTTAACCACATACCCATTTTCATGCAAAAAAAAAAAATATATTTTGCCGGAGACCGTCTAGGTAGTTACTACCGCAGCGCCTATTCCAGCCGCCAAAGAGTACTGTGTTCCGGTTTAAAGGGTACTGTAGCTAGTAAAATGGGGTAACGGGATTCAACATGTCAGTCTTGAAGCGCAATGTGGTGCAGTGTATACCATTCTAACTAGAGCCGTGTATTTATGGGCAGGCGTATAACCATCAAGTGAATATCCGGCTCGTATCTCTGCTTAGTAATAAAAAAAATGTACTAGATCTAAAGCAAGTGTTTGTTTATTTGATAGACATAAGAGAATATTCAACTGATTGTAGTTAGGATGGTATACGATAATCCATATTGTACTTGTGAAGTTTGTTATCTAGGTGTGGTAAGAGAAATTGATGCTGCTGTGATGGTAGACTGTCTTCAGCAACAGAGACCTACCACCAAAGTAATATCTGAACGCGTGAATCTTTGACTACGGATTTCGATAAGAAGAGGACGAAGAACGAAAGAAGACGAAGACTTTACATTACACTCTTACGCTGTTGTACTTCTCTGATGGTATTCAACAGTCTCCTTCAGTAGCAGACTTTGTTGTTTTATTTATTTCATCACCTTACTTGGGGATGGTAATTTTTCCTCCCTTTAATTATCATCCCGAAACTCATATTGACAACGTCACCACGTTGAAAGTAGAATTTTCTTTATACTGACATACGTTATGTAAAATTTATTCACAGAGCGGTATGTACGGGCCAATGTTTAAATTATCACAGTAATAACTTGTTTATATCGTACATTAACCTTGGAAATGTTTTATCAGATGTTTTTTTTTAAAAAAAAAACAAAGCAAACATTCAGTTCGATTGAAAAGCGAGTGACCCGTTTTCTTTTGATTAACGTCTAACCAATCGTCTACGGATGCTGTTGTATAGAATAGGCTAAAATGATGATTAAATAGCTACATACATCGTTAATAAGAAAAAAAAATAAGATATATAAAGTATATAAATGACTGGAAAGTAAAATTCTCCTTTCCATATAGTAGTAATGTTTGTTTGTCGTTGATTTTGCTGGCCGCAACACCCCGGTCAAACCCTTTCGTAAAATCCCTTCTTAACTGACCTCTACTAGGCAAAAGCAATATTCCTAATAAACTTCAAGTCTCCAGACCTTATGGATCCAGGGATCCCGCAATGAGTCTACATAGGTGGACATCTTTAATATATAGTAGTATTTAATCATAGTTAGTGATATTTAGACATCCTAACCAACGCTACATATTTACGGTTATAGCAATTACTGTCAACTGAACATTCTACTTATTTATTAGTTGTATAAAAAAAATTGTAGTCATTACCTTCGCATGATCATGTAGTATGCCATAATGCTCATTAGATTTATTAAATATTATATTAATTATTATTTAAACTATTGTGTATATCCAACCCTGTAGTCTCTAGCTGTTATGAATAAGACTAAGGTATTCCCTATCTGTTTTACAAGGCGACTAAAAGGGTCCTCGGGTTCGAGAACCTTGAGCGTAAAAGCCTTCAAAACTCAATCAACGAACCTTAGGAGAACGGCAAACGCATGGTGGTCTTATATTTGCCGTAGCACAGCGTGGGTGGTGAGGAAGGCTTTGGCCTTCCGTGGGACGTTTTAGCCAGAGTGCACTGACGGAGACTACTAAGGGGGTTTTAGTGGGTTGAAGCCCCCACATAACCTTGTCCTCCCCCCAGAAGAAAAGTATCATACAGTGAAGTGCATTTAGGTTTATTTATCTATATGGATATCTAGATATTACAAATCTTCAGAACCAAAGTATTATTAGGTAACAATAATCTTTTTTTATTCAATTAAGCGACGATACGATTGGAATGTTCAACTGATCCTTAGTGATATGCCCGCCCAAAATAACGTGACTCTAGAAGGTATGATATACACTGCACCGTATTGCGCTCTCCAACCTCGCCTAGGACATAAGATGTTGAATTTCCTTACCCCAGCAATTACACTTGCTGTAGCGCCATTTAAACCGGAACAAAGTAATGTTTGCACACTATTGTTTGGTGGCTGCAATAGGCGCTGCGGTGGTATCTATCTAGACGGTCTCTGGTTACTGAGACCTAGCCAGTAAAACTTAGTATCAATGCACAACACTTTTTAAAACAAGTATAAAGTAAAAGTTAACTAAATTTAAGACTATTAAAATTTATATTAGACAAGTACATTGTTTTAATGAAATGTTATATTTAAAGTATATATATAGAGAGAGACAGGGACAGAGAGAGAGACATTAAGTTATTTATTGACTCTTCTCATCTTCGAAATTGTTACATGTAAAGACTTAAATTTTGGTAGAGATATAGTTTCTGCCATTAAAAGGTCAGCTAAAGAATTTTACAAAATTTCTTCCCCAAAGGGAGTTACGAGGGTATTACAGCCAACAAAGTGGACGGGGAATCAGCTATTTTAATATATTTATTACTGTCTGTACTGTTTTAGTTAGATAAAGCGTATCATAATTCTCGAATAAGACATTTATAGCAGAAAACCAATCAGAGGACGATTTACTGGTTTCAATTAATATAGTATGGCTGCTTCATCTTACATATTATAATAACTCCATTAATATTGTTGTTTCCCTAAGGAATGGCTACCTTCAAACGACAACGGGGTTGCACACATCTATTTAAATAGTTTTAGTTTTTTCGTGTAGTGTAAACAGCTCAGATTTCACAGACACGACATTCGGAGTAATGTTCACGGATTCCACGTACAGTCCGACATATTTCATAAAGAGACGCGACTTAATTTCGCTTTTACGACGCCTGCGTGGATAGAATAATAAATATGTACCCTGCAAACCCGACAGTATAAACTTTACAACGCTTTATGCCACTAAATGACAGCTTTCAAATCTAGTTCATAATAAATTTATACAATTTCCTTCATGCACTGACAACCACATAAAAGATGTGTTGTCTCCTTCTGATGATGAAGAAAATAATATCGACGATGAAAAGCAATAGTTTATCTTGACATTATTACTATAATACTAACTATTCTTTTATTACTTTAACGGGACTGTGGTTGAGAGATCTTCAAATTGGGTTCGTGTACCGGTAGACGTAGTGTTGGGAGGCCTCCTACAAGGTACATCGCAGGACCGATCGATGTGGAGATCTTTGAGGAAGGCCTATGTCCATCAATGGACGTCTATCGGCTGATGAAGATGAAGCTTAAGATTTAAGTTAGCTAATCTAAAAGAATTATAAAAATCGGAACATTCTGCTAGAAGTTATAAATTATTATTAAAGAGATAAGGAATGTAAAGATACTCAACGATTAACTATTTAAGAACGTAGTCCTTATTTACGGTAAAATGACAGGAGACCTTTAAAATTCAGTCCTAAACAAAGAAAAAGGCAAATACTTTAATCAATACGCCTGCAAAATTCGATATAATTAACAAAAATAATGAAGTACCTTTCAATTCCAACGTTATCAATACTTTTAGTTTTATTGATGTCTTTTAGTCTTTCGTCGTGGTCTTAGTTCTTTTCTCGTGTTTTCTATATTCTATCTTCTTCTTAAAGTGTCTCTCCAACTAGTGAAAGTTGGCGATCAGCGTGATACAGTACTTTCGGTCTCTGGTTCGGCGGAACAATTCGGATGCTTCAGATATGCCAGTCCATTCCTTGATATTCCTCAACCATGACTTTCTCCTTCTTCCCACCTTTCGTTTGCCATAAACAATATATATAGATATATTATATGTCTATAACTATATTATCATAACTATAGATATATTCTATAGTCATATTTAAATATAATTCAAATTAAATTATAAAACTCTATGTGTTTGCTTCATCTAGGCGAGCTACCGAGCCTATATGTAACAAAGTAAACAAGTATTAATATATATAGCTTGACATTTACATATATAAAATAGGTTTTCTTTGTTTGCCAATCATGTAAAAACTAGTGAACGTGTCGACATGGGAGCATGACCGTTCGATGCGTAATAATTTGTAGATGATGTTAGACCATTTATTTTTCGAATTTCATAGACGCTTCATCGTTTTATTTCCAATTAAGTTTTATAAACATTATCATTTGGTAATATTTATGCGGTTGCTATAATGTCTCAAGAAATATTTCAGACAGATCTAAAATATTACTTCAAGATACTTCAAGTCTGATTTTATATTACAGCCAGCAAAAGGACCGACGAATAGCTATTAGTTAATAAAATAACTGGGGTTATTATCACAATAAGTTTAAGTCAAAACGGTAGGCCCAATTGATGCTTCAAATTCGATGTAGGTGTGTTCGTATGTTGGTAGACTAACTGTCTAGTCTCTGGCAATCACTGTATGCAAACAGGTTTAGATTTTGAAAGAGACCTATGCTCTTTATTGAATATCTTCTGACTGTTAACGAAGATGATAATGATGATGAACCTCCCAAGAAATTAATATATAAAACGTAAGGTTATAAACAAAAAGAAAATTTATGAGGCTGACTATGTAATGAAATTAAAATTTATTTTACAGAAAATGACATCAGAGATGAAATATTTAACAGCAGGAAAAATAGTGTAATCATATGATCTCCACAATAGATCTGGACGCTATAAAAGACATTTTAAAATGGAACGAGAGTCAAAAAATCGAAACAGAAATTTATGTAGAAAACACAGAAGAAGAAAATTTCAATATTACAAAGAACATATACCAAATAGTAACAAATCTAGATGAAAATAAACAGCCTGATATAAAAAATGGTTGTTACAACAGCAATTACACTAATTTAACTGATTCTATCCGTATGTGCAGTGAAACGACATATGATAGTGTAGAGATTGCTGTGGTTATAGTATTGTTTCTCTTGATAGTGGTTACAGTAATTGGTAACACGTTGATAATATCAGCTGTGGTTACAACGAAAAGGTTAAGGACAGTTACTAACTGTTTTGTGACAAGTTTAGCTGTTGCCGATCTCCTTGTTGGCATTTTCGTAATGCCACCAGCTATTGCTGTTCATATAACGGGTAAGTTTTTCTCATTTTTTTACTAATGTTTCTTAAGTTCCACTTCTAAAGTTTTATCAACTGTTATATTCTTAAAAACTTCTTCTATATTAATCTGCTTTTTATATTTGAAAACTGCATAGACACACGAAAAATAATTTCTGTATACATATGGAGACAAACTATCAGTTTATGGTTGTTTTGTACTTATTGGTAGCTCCCAAAGATATATGTTATTGTTAATTTGACACTTGTCTGCTGTTCATCCATCATAAGTTTCAAATGTCTAGACTATGTTTGATGTATGATTTTTATTTTATTTAAAATTTGACTTGACCGAGACGATATTTAACTTTTATTCAAGGCTAATAAAACTAGTTTAGCTGTTGAAAGCTTATTTTCTCTATTTTAGTTTTAGTCGAGAGATTTGAATTTATAACATCGCGAGCGATAAAATGTTAAAATTCTTATCATTTATTTGTACAATATCAAATATACAGTAACACATTGCTTTACGTATAAATTTATTCACATTGTAATTTACTTTAAGGGAAATGGGAACTCGGTTGGATTCTGTGCGACATTTGGATAAGTCTGGACATTTTGCTCTGTACCGCATCAATTCTGTCTTTATGTGCTATAAGCATCGATCGTTATCTGGCGGTGACACGACCCTTGACCTATTCTAGAAGAAGAAGATCCAAGAAATTGGCGCTTACCATGATATTTTTTGTATGGATCTCAGCTGGTGCGATTACATGTCCACCTATGTTCGGATGGTAAGTTGTTACTCTATTGTTCTTCATTTATTTTTTACGAACATGCTGAAAAGCATATGATTACAAGTGCATGTTGGATTCCTAGCACTGGCGAAATACCTATAACAATTAGGTAGTAGTAAGTAGTCATATCTAATTAACTGACTACAACACAAAACTGGAATACTATGAAATAGGCACACAACTATTAGATAGCTAAAATAGACGATCAGTGGTACCTGGACAAGTTGCCTTTGGTAGTGGAGACCTACTTCTGTTGTTTGATATATTTTTACGTTAGTAGATATTATGATGTTTACTAATAATGTATACCGTCTTTGACAGGTATGAACCAGACCATAATCAGGGTGGAGTGTGTCGCTACAATCAGAATCCAGGTTACGTTGTATTCTCCGCAATGGGTTCATTCTTTCTGCCCATGGCTGTAATGGTTTACGTTTACGCAAGGATTTCATGCGTAGTGGCAAGACGTCATCAGCAGCTGGCAAGCACGAATTCTAAGTGTAATAAGGTAACGTACTAAACAGAAATCTTTTCAACATCAGTTTTTTATCGTAATATCTAATCCTTGATGTATAGTTCTTTTTCAGATGTACCGTCTTCTTTCTCTTTACCATAAATTTGTATTATCTTAAATTTCGTTAATATTTTGAGACGTTTTAAAAATTTACGATATTACCATTACTTATTTCAGAAAGGAAAATTGTCGTGTATAAGATCAGAATCAGATTCAGGCTCTGACAAGTTATCACTGAAACAAAGTGTATCTAAACAACCATCAAGAAACTCGACGCAGCGGAGCGAATGTTCGTCTCAGAATGACCCGAAATGCCCGTGTTGCTTCAACGCCGCTAAAAAAACTAGAACACCGAAGAACTACAGGACAAGTAAAGAAAGGGAATCTAGATTTTATAACGAAGTTACATTTAAAGCTAATTTTAAATATAAAAATACTAGTCGTCATAGAACTCATTCGGTTAAAGAAAATATTGAAAATAATAGAGTCTCCTCTTTAAGAAGAGAGACGAAGACGGCTCAAACTTTAAGTCTGGTCGTGGGAGGCTTCGTCGCCTGTTGGTTGCCGTTCTTCCTGTATTACCTTTTAACTCCATTTATATCAAGCAAGTACGTGAACCCTGTGTTGATGTACATCCTCACCTGGCTGGGCTGGTTCAATTCAGCAATAAATCCGTTTATATACGCTTTCTATTCACCTGATTTTAGGCTCGCGTTTTGGAGACTTACGTTTAAAAAATGTAAACGAAATAAACGATAAATGTAAAAAGTTAGGTATGAATATTTAAGAATTTAGAGCGATAATGAAATATCTCATATAAATATTTAAATGATTGAGATTTTTGTAATGATAATGGCGATATCCTTGATCTCGTTGAAAGCAACATTTCATTATATAGGCTCATACTAGATAAATGATATACAATAATAATATACAATTTCCCAAAATATCTATATTTACAATATAATCTAATGACAAGTGGGAGATAATCTATTGTAAAAGCTGATGCCCTAATTAAATTACCTCCAATATTATATCGTCTATATCTAGATATCTAAGATATTTGTGGTCAATATCATTTGGAATATTTCAGAATAATTATCCCGTAAACCCAGCTACCTCTGCCTTTAAACAGTAGTGAGCAAGCATTACTGAGTTCAGGTTTGAAGAGTGTTGTAGATAGCGAATTACTGGGGTAACGACATGAAGTCTCTCAATGCGAAGATCATAATGTCGTGTAGTGCAGCAAAATGACATAAACTTTCAAATATGTCAATGCCGCATTACAATCGAAAATTTGAGGTTATATTTTGTAAATATGTCTCGGTCGATTATTCTTATTATCTGTATCCATAGTTATATGCCAAAGTATTATATATATTTGTAAATAGTCCTAGAGTTAGTATTAAACTATTCCTTAATTGTAACGTATACGTAACATGGTCAATTAGGACTGCTGTTTTGTGATAAATCAACGTAAATAAATCAAATAAACAATTAAAGTATATAAAGGGATGTTTTATTTTCACCATACGTTTTAAAGAATGACAGCTTTAATATATGAAAGATGTTTTACGCAATATACCTATGATTATTTATAATCTATGGTACTTATAATCTAATTATCACACTTTCACAATTAGTTAATGTGTAGTTCTGATAAAAGATTTGTAATTATTAATGCTGTGGTAATAACCAAAGAGACGTCGCCCACAGCTGGGCATAAGCATCTTCATAGTATCACTCAATGATCATTTCTGTGTTCTGGCATTCAGATCTTCACCAGATCTTTTGCATCTTATGAGTGGTCTACTAACACTGAGACTACTGCCGCTGCTCAAGTATCTTACTATCTCAATAGCTGATAATCGTTCAAATAATCTACGATCCTTTATATGGAAGAGTAATACTAAGTTAAAGAAAATAATACTTAATACTAAGTGCAATATAATTGTATGTATATTCACTTAATAAGTAAAAGATATATGTCGATTAAGATTCTTTTGAACAAAAGAAGAAATCCCTGGAAGAGATAGACACTAGAATTTTTCTTTTATCCATCTAAGTGACGAAATCAGAGAGACGTTCACCTGGTAAGTAGTACCCTTGTCCATAAAACGTGCCGCTAGTTAGGATGATATACACAGCACATTGTGTTCATCGCCTTGTGACTTAAGTTTTGTTACCCCAATAATTTCATTAGCCACAGCCCTTAGAATATGCATAATACTCTTCCACTGGAATAGGAGCTGCTGTATCTATCTACACGGTCTCCGACAACATAGACCTGGCACCAGTAAAAAATATAAACATAAATCATACTGCTTGTTTACTAAACAACTGTTACGTATCCGAAGTGAAAAATAAAACAAATTCGCCGCCTTCGAGTGGTAGAACCCAATAAATTTTTCCCAACTTACATTAATAAGGTTATTTGTTTGCGGAGGCGCCGTTGTCACTTTCTATAGGGCTGCAGGGTGCGGAGGGGAGGGTTAATTCATTGCCTCCTTCCTCAATGTTTTACCTGTGTAAGGCAATAAATCGTAAGGGTAATACTGTTATTATAAATAGCAACCCCTAGTTAAAATTACGCGGAGCGGCCGCTCTCAAGTATCGGTGGTGCTTAACAAAAATTAACACAGAATGTTTTAGATTTTGTATTTCAGGTAGATAAAGGAATTTCTTTATCTGTCTCTAAATATATATAAACGGTGTCTGGCGGCAGATTTATATTTTAAAAAACGAATATCTCAATAAGTTATAAACAGTGCGGGGGTGCAGTGAAGGTGGTGTCATTAGAATCACCGATCGTGCGGATTTCTTAGTCACGATGTCGCAGTGGTGCAGTGGTCGGGTGAGCATCGCGCGTTCGCTATTGAAGCATTTTTCAAGAGTAACGATTCTTCCGTACTCGCTCGCCGACAGTTTTGTTCACATTTCAATATTCGACGGATAGGCGATGGGCCGAGTGTGAATTTAATTCGTTCGTGGGTGGAGAGGTTCCGCGCAACTGCTTCGGCTATGAACACACCACGGCCAGGACCTAGTCGATCGTCAAGGACCCCCGAAAGCATTAAACTGGTTGAACGCAGTTTACGTGAAAATGCACGACTTTCGATACGGAAAAGGGCAGCTTCACTGAGACTTCCAAGAGCATGCGTGCATGAAATTTTGAAAAAAGATATGAAGTTTCATCCATGTTGGAGCGTTTTCGCACTGTGAATTCCATTTTTTGGAGCGACGAGGCTCATTTTCATTTAAACGGGCACGTAAATAAGAACAACACACAAAATTGCCGTTACTGGGCTCTAAGAACTCGCAATCCTCGACTGAAGCACCAAAAACCATTACATTGCTCAAGGGTAACTGTTTGGAATTATCGGCTCATGATTTCGAATTTCTTTTTGCCGAACCTGCGAGCTCATTCATCACTCAGACACCCTGTATAAACAAACATACATAATTTTTTATATAGTTTAGAGCCTTTATGGTAATGATGTGACAATTTCTAGATAATATGTAACTAACTGGCTAACTAGTGGTAAGTCATTATTGCCGGTGACCGTTTACCTCCTTTTTATGTCAGCAAATAGTAGTATGCAAATATTATTATGTCCCGGTTTAAAAGGCGCCGTAACCAATAAAATTACTGGGGTAATGAGATTTTACAACTTATGGCGACTTATCAAGGCGACTAACACAACGTGGTGCTGTGTACACAAACCTAACTAGTGCCACATTGTTATATAGATGGACATAATACTTACGATCAGGTAAACATCTCACCCGTCTCCTCGAGTCTTAGAATAAAAAAAAATTGTGTACAGAAATATCACAAAATGGATGTTGCTTAGCACAAATGTTGATATATTTTAGCGTTCTAGTACCATGCCAATACTTCTTTTATCTTGGGCGAAGACCTAGAAACAGACCAACTGCAAAGAGATAAGGATAATAGGTGAGATAAGTTTGATATACTATTGCTTTTTTAATATTAAAAACTTTGAAGTAATAAAGTTTAATTACATAGTAATCTATTAAACGTTACTTAAATAAACTTCTTATGAATAAATTGCATTGAAAGTATTATTTCAAAAACAACTAAAATTGTATGTAAATTCACATAACAAGATAAGATGTTTTCTTACGAGCCACTTTCGCAAAGCATCGCTCAAGTTGATAGTCGGCACATGCACGAGATAATAACGTAGGGTTTCAACCCCTTTACCGACAGTATAAAGGCAAAACATTGTTCCCACCGTCGGCCGGGGTCATGATTAATTATCAACTTCTGAAAATATAAATTGTGCCGCTGAAATACAATCCCGTACCCCCCCGGCTACATTTTCTTACGAATTTAATTTCGCCACTGTCAACTTTTCCTCGACTCCTGTGGTTTGTTTTAACAATTTGATCTTGAATTTGATATTGTTTTTTTTTTCTGTATCAGATTTATATTCCTAGATGTAAAGTGATAACGGAGGACAATTTTATCTACGCTTATTTATTAACAGTATCATAAAAACTAGAGCTTCTTTGACATAAAATTCTTGATAATAGTCATAGTTTTGGAACATGTATCATACATGAGAATTATACTGTATATATGCCAAAACTGTTACTCTTTAATGAAGGTATATCTCTATTGCTGTAGAACGTTTAGGTAGGTAGTACTAAATAATCTTTTCATGTCACCTAAACAGTGCTATATAAACATTACTAATATCCGGTTTGGACGCCGTGTGGCGTGATACATATAATTTTCAATATATTTGAAAGCGATGAGGAATGTATGGTGTCATATAATTAATTGCTATTAACGTCAAATAGGTATGAACAAACGTATCGTCATCACTACCATCCGGTGAACGGCTAGTTCCTCTAGCGGCATTTTCTAATAAAAAAACTCCAAACCCGTACATGCTTTTTTGGTATTTTGACCTTTCCGGTTTTACTGACTCGGTAACACAGTAGCTAACTGCCCCGGTGGTCTCATAACGTGCGAATAGTAGTTGGGTTTAATCCGTCTAGATCAGAGGTTCTCAGACATTTTCTCATAGACAATTTTCCAGCTACATTTTAACCATATTCTCAAAACTCGACGAAAATAGTGAAGTTTATAGCCAACGTATTGCTCCATCGTCCATCTCCCCTGGACACCTTAGCGTCCAAATAAACTATTGTGGTAACTAAGGGTCTAACTGATTAAAACTCATATTTTAAATAAAACGCATTATAAGCTTTATTGCCTCTTAACATTACATAAAATTAAGATCATTTTAATACTGAAACGATATGTCTCATTACAATAAATGTTAACCACAATAAAAATTAACTTTACGTCTTTAAAACTTCGAGACAATTTTAATTAAGAATGTCTGTAGCTACTGAAATTAAACGTCGATCTAAAAACCACATCCTGTTGAAGTGGCTAAAGGAAAAGAAAGCGTTATTAAATGGGTACGCATTGGTTTCCATAACAAACGTTAATAAACTTTCAAAGCTTATCGTCAATACATACGTTAAGTTTAAAGATTATTTTTAACGTATTTTAACTTTTAACTGAACCTATCCACTGTAGTTTTCAATTTCATTACACTGACAAGCATGACTTTATTTTCAATACATTAATTCTTCTTCAAATTTCAACAACACACTACAATGTCTGCCATGTGAAGAGAAGTGCCAGAAAAAATATTCTGTTTTAATATTGTTATATCAAATCTACTTGCTAAAATATAAGTTTACGTAATACTTTCCCGCAATAAAATTTGTTTTTTTTTTAAAAAAATAACTAACAATTACTAAAATGTTTAACTTCATTATTAGAAACAAAAAAAAGTCAATGAAATACGGCCGCACATTATTTTTAAATTAAACCTGATAATTTAATGTGAGCAATGTTCGCTAGTTATATATAATTGCAAATTAATTATCGCAGGCGCTTTATTAATTCAAACTAGCAGTTAAAACTTATTGATATGAATTTTAAACTACAGTTACTACATCGAAGCAATTGACTTTGAACTTCTTAATAGCATGAATATTTTATAAAGGAATTATTTTCCAGTTCTGAAAGTCAATGGTAAATATAATAATTGTTATTGTACGTGTAAAATATAATAATTGTTATTATTTTTTAATAGGAGGAGCTCGCTGGCCTAATGGTTAGAGCGTGCGGCTTTCATTCCGAAGGTGGCGGGTTCAAACCTCGGCATGTACCGATGACTTAATATTTAAGTTATGTACATTTGTGAACTTTAGTTACAACAGCGAGATACAAAAAACGGTGAAGGAAAACATCGTGAGGAAACCCGCACACTGATATCATCTTTGTGTGTGTGTGTGGTGGTCCCAATAAAAGTGGCAACAGGCTCGCCCCCTGTTACATGGGACCTAATCTGACCACATCTGGCGAAACGTGGGTGGTTTATTCACCTCTGCCTATCCCTACTGGGAAAAAGGCGTGACAATAAAAAAAAAAAATAAAAATTATACAGGTTTACTAACCATAAATATTTCCGATATAACCAAATCATATTTAATCATCTTCTTCACTAATGACGATATTCTTGAATAACGATGCGACGAGACAAGCAGGACCTTTGCCTGATATATGATACATTAAAAATAAGTAGTAAAGATTTTCCCACAGCGCCCTGTTGTTTCATCTTAAAATCCTTCGATCGTTTTAAAAACCTTTTCTTATATCAAAAATTAAGTCAGTAATCAACCAATAAGTGAGATTGAATTGAATGAGGAATAAAGTTTCAAAGCTATAATTTATAGAATGCATATATTAATTGCTAATTAACTTTCTATCATTAAAAGCGATGGAAATTAAAAAGTCTTAAAGAGCAACTTAGCAAGTAACAGTTTTTATTACTTTAAAAGTCTACCTTTTCTTCTTCTGTCACAGGATTTATTTCAACCCTAGGTATATAATTAAGGGGACGCTAGGTCGGGTAACCTCGTCGTGGATTGAACTGCAATACTTTATCCCGCGACCCCACGAACACGTGGATGAGAGTGGAATACCGTGTGAAGCTTTTTAGTCGGTTGGAGCCCGACACTACCACCGTCGCCGGCCCAATTTAGCGACGGGGTGTGCATTTCCGTTAGCATTTTGTTACACACGTAAATAAAAAAAAAAAAAAGGTCGGGTAACCTCCACGTGAGCTATTCTGTTACCGCTCCCTCTGGGATGTACAATAGTCAGGCCGGTGCGTCCTGGGCGCTGAACAGCAGCGATTTTGCTGGCCGGCGACGAATAACCCGGCGGTAAAGGTCTCTCCGCGTGTCCCTCTGACTATCAGAGGGCACAGTGGTGAGGCAACGGCAGGCTCGGTATTCCCAAATCCGGACGCTGGGCAGGCGGAAGAGATCTAGTCTGGACCCCGCCTACCGTCACGACGTTGGCTTAACCGCCCGGGCCAAGATGATATTATTAACCTCTTAAAAACAACTGGATCCCAAGCGTTGGCTCACCGTGAGAGGATGCATAGCTGATAGGATGTTCAGTCGCTAGTGATGTCTTCCGTCAGGGTACTGCCCGACATCTTGACGGGTTACGCTACGCTTGCCAGGGTGCTTTGGTAAGTACCTGGACCGCAGAGCTAGAAAAGAGCCGACAACTGAGTGTCATCATTGTGTATGCGAAGAAGATACTGCACAACACACGCAGGAGCTTTGTTCAGCATGGGATGCTTAGCGCCACCTTCGAGACCTCGTTGCTGTTATAGGGGATGACTTCATGCTGCTTGGTTTTATTAAAGCCATGATCAGTAGTGAGACGCCGTGAGACGCTGGCGTGGCCTTCTACGAGAGAGTAGTTTCGCAGAAGGAGATTGCAGAGAGAGAGATAAGGAAAAACACCTATCTCACAATACGTATGCAGGTACCTGGGTGTCGTAAGAGGATGTTCCATGCCCTCCAACCCATAACGCCATGATGGCTGATACGAGGGAATCCGTTACCAAGTAAGTTAGGCCTCAAGATAGGCACTTCCGCCTATTACTGTTAAAGAGGGGGAGAGTTTCAATTCCACCCCGAGACGCGACCTCATTAAAGCCTTTCGCTGTCGGTACCACGGTTGTGTGCGAATGCGTTCCCGTGGTTTTAGCTAAAAGCGTTGAGACATACACCGTGGGGTTTTAGCCGGAAAAAATCCGGCATAATCTCTCTGTTGCCCCCACAGCAGAAGGGTATCCAATGCAAGGTTTCCCACACAAAAAAAGGTATATAATTAAGATTATCTCTCATTGTGCGAGGTGTATAATTCAGCATTTCTTAGAAAGAAGTATGTTACGAAACGATATCTTTAAAGGGTTAAGTCAGAGATGTTCGCGCACGAGTTTTGAAACTTTTCTGTGACTCCTCCAAACATTGAAGTTCAGGAAGAGAGAGTGCTTCTTCTACATCTACAGGCATTTTATGAAGCTTGGCTGCATTAGCAATCTTTTGTTTTTATAAATAATTTCTAAGAACAAATGTATTTTTTATAAGTTATATCTTTTTCTTAGTTATTGTGTAAGTTATGTATATTGCAACCCAACCATCTTCGTAATCATCGTCTCTTAATATTATCTACAATTCGAAGTGTTTTAATTAAAAATAGCTCTTTAATCTGCTGAATCCATGTAAATATCTTTTAACGGTATATGTAAATGTGTATAGTTTTGCTATCGTGCCATTGCTGTTGCATATGCGAACAAACTGTTCCAATACCCCAGGAGTACACTACAGGGTTTTGAATTTAATAAAACTTTAAATTTTATACTAATAGGTAACGTATCAGAGGGATTATATTACTAAAGTTTAAATCTCAGAGGCATATGAAATAACGGTGATATTATAGAAAGCTGTTGAACTCCTGAAGAGTATAATATTTAAGGAGAGGTAAAGAAGTTAAAGGGGAATATACTTATAAAACAATAGTGCATCAATATTGGATTATGCTAAATTATTTTGATGTGATCCTTAATTAAAATTTGCTTCTGGACTTATAAAAGTCGGTACTCAATAAAGCCTTTAAAAATCATGTTTTTTAATAAACCCTATTGTATTTTAACTTGATAGGATCCGACTCCCAATAGTGGGAACAGAAGTGAGCGCTGTTTATTTTTTATATCATTAAGTGATATACTGATTCCGAGACGTATACTAATTCTGAATAGTAAAAAGTTTTCACATTTACAACCCTTATTAACTTATGATTTATAAAATTAAATATCACCAGGTGTACAGGTGCTCTAAATTATTCGTGGCTGAAAACGAAGCTTAATTTTTGTACATTCTTTGCTAAGCTGAAATTAAATTCTGAAAGACTATGAAGCGAAACAAAGAATAAGCATAACATAAATAAAGCTCAAAATTTTAAATAACTGAAATCTACATCCGAAGGCATATGCTAGATACTATAACTCCGAAAAAATTATGATATATAATAGATTCTTAACTATGAACCTGACTGTAAGCTAAGATTTAGTCTAGATGGTAAACGGCACTACTCTAGAAGAAGCCTATTCATACTTCTTTAAAAGTCTATTCCGTCATATCTGGATGGAGACTCTAATATCAGCAGATTAAGATATGAATGTCAGTTCTGTTTGTATGTGTGATGGTAAAGCGGCGATGACGTTATGATGTATAGGAAATTTCTAAGCAAACTTGTCGAAAAACTTTCACTATAACTTCGAGAGACTGACAAAATTAAAGATTTAGGTTACCCAGTTTGGTCACCTAGCCTTATGTCATCCTCAGTTATCACTCTAAGGAGTTGTTAATTGCCCTCTTCCATATTTATGCTCACTTACTCCTCTGGTGCAGTGATCCAAAGTAAGTCTTGGCCTCGAACAGAAGAGTGCCACGTGTAGTCTATCTCGCACTGCCTCTTGTCAGTCCGAACAACGCTTTGATGACGCTAAGTTCCTCTCCCATCCTTAGCAAGTGACCCATCAACAGAAGTCTGTGGGCTTTGACTTTTCCTATGATG
This sequence comes from Troides oblongomaculatus, assembly GCA_029032895.1. Taxonomy (NCBI): domain Eukaryota; kingdom Metazoa; phylum Arthropoda; class Insecta; order Lepidoptera; family Papilionidae; genus Troides; species Troides oblongomaculatus. The sequence continues at coordinate 818,756 of JARDWC010000435.1, forward strand.
TTTGGTTCGACAACCAGGGTCTTGATTTCATTATTACCTAGGTCTCGCCACTTTCCATCCTCTTTATTGTTCGTGCCGAAGATTCTACTATACGACTCGAATACAAGCGTAGTGAGAGATTCATCTGTTATAAGTGAAAAGCCTGCTCATATCAACGTGGCTCTAGTCAGTATTTACACAGCATTAACATCCTCGACACCTTAAGACATAAAAACTTAATGCTCGTTATAGTAATTTCTCAAGCTACTCCTTTTAAACTATATCACAGTAATATTTACAATACTGTTAGTCGGCAGATACAGAAGCTGCACTGGTACCTACCTAGACAGTCTCACGTAGACTTGCCATTAAAATTAACCTTTATTATCACTAGATTAAACTTAATAGACCTTTTGCTCTTTAAGAACAATGTTTCTTATATACAGAAATTATTAATAGGCGGCTACTAATTGCAGAAGCGATTAAAGAGTTGCTAAACGCTTAAGTTCTTATCCCAGATAATTAATTCTTACCAAAGGATAACATAATTAACTGTTAAGTTAAGATCGACTGACTAAAGCAACGCTAAGTTTTGTTTATTCCCATCAATATTAATATAATTATTTATAAAGTGGCCTTCATCTTTCATTTGATGATGAAGGTGATGGTGTATTGGTATCCTCAAATTTCTTTCAGTCTTATATAAGTCATCAATTTCAGAAATCCACAGCTGGATATAAGCCTCCCCTAAAGATCTCTAGTACCGCTTGACAACACAGGGCTGTCATAAATAAATAAAGAAGAAGCAGAAAGAATGTATAAGGAAGATGTAGAAGGTAATAAGATATTGTAATAATAAGAAAATTGTAATAGTGTAATAAATAAAGCACGGCTGTCTATCTCTATTATTTGAGCGCGAAGTATGGAAGGAAAAGAAAATGAGAATGAAAGAGGAACAAGAATAGAACGGAGAGACAAGAACAGAAAGAGAGAAGAAAGGATAGAAAAAAGATAATGAAGAAAACAAAGAGAGAAATATAAAAGGATAGCATTATAAGTCCAGGCCCTGCTGGAGGGGAACGTGCAAAAAATACAGGGCTTTCGTTTGGAAGGATTGGATATGGGGTGGTTTCGGGCTATTTTCCAGCAGTTTGGCCTAATAAGGGTTAGCGGGAGTCAGAGCTTCGTTTATTGATTATCAGGGTGCACCACGAGCAGGTCAGGTGTACTTGGATGCTGTGATTAGTTGTGCGGGAACCCTTACAACCCGTCATTTAACTATCTCGATATTTATCAGCTAGTCAGACCATGTTTTGTGATCTGCAAGTGTTACTCTCTATACTATTGGTATTGATGATATGTCTCTATTGCTAGAGACTGTCTATGAGGGTACAACCTAAATATTTATTATTTGCAGTATAACTAAGTCAAGTTACTCCCAGATTAATGTATTATCGTACGGCAACGTTTACGAATAGGGAACAAATCCGCCAAGTATTGATAAATTAAGATTGAGTTGTTATCGAAGTTCTCCTATATGAATTAAGTTATCTGTTAACGTCTTGTTATATTTGTTACTTAATATCACAAGTAATGGACAGCGGGCGCCAAAAATGTTTTAGATCTTAACCTTCCAAAGATACGTGCTATAGTAAAGCAAAAATAAGAGGAAGAAATTGTTTGAGAAGTTACTTCGCTAAGGGAATAATTTAATATGACTGATTTCCGCTTTTACGTAGCGATGGAGCTGAGGAAGCATGGCTTGATCATTCACAATGAAAGGAAGAGGAAGGTGAACAAAGAAGCCGCTCCGGATTGGAGTCATCTAATCTTTTTTGATAAGACGTGTATACAGTCCCATCACAATCACATGAAAACTAGTGAATAAATCGATACGCGAACTCAAGCACTCGACGAGTAATGATTTGTAGACGATTATTGCCTATATATATTTATTGAATTTCATAGATCCTTCGTCATTTAAAATCTAATCAAGTGTTATAAACATTTTAATTTCGCATTATTTACTTGGTTGCTATAGCAACGGTAATATAAAATAAAAGTAATTATATATTATAGTCAGCAAAACGGACAGGGAACAGCTAGTGTATGAATATTAGGTTGTCAAATATCTCCCTTCCGCCTTTTGTCTAGAATTTCACGGCTATGTACAAAGCGCTACAGAGCTCGTATCTGGCAATACTATACATAATTTGAAAGGTCTTGACATAACCTACAAAACGACGCTATGCATAATTAGTTTGGATATTGCGTTCAACAGTTATAGACGTGTAAACATTGAGTTCACTAACGCCGAAAACGCGCTATTTTAAAGTTTTCCTTCGTTAAAGGCAAATCCGCTAGAGAAACGTTCCGTGAGATTAATGGTGTTTTGGGGGATGGTACTCTATCACTTCGAACCGCGGATGAATGGTTTCGACGATTCAGAGCCGGTGAAAACGACACCATGGATAAGCCAGCCGGCGGAAGACCTGTGACGACAAATACCGATCAAATCATGGACTACATCGAGTTAGACCGGCATGTGGCATCTCGTGACATCGCCCAGGAGATGGGAGTTAGTCACCAAACCATTTTAAACCATCTGCAGAAGGCTGGATACAAAAAAAATCTTGATGTTTGGGTGCCGCATGATTTGACGCAAAAAAACCTTCTGGACCGAATCAACGCCTGCGATATGCTGCTGAAACGGAACGAACTCGACCCATTCTTGAAGCGGATGGTGACTGGCGACGAAAAATGGATCACATACGACAATATCAAGCGAAAACGGTCGTGGTCGAAGGCCGGTGAATCGTCCCAAACAGTGGCCAAGCCGGGATTGACGGCCAGGAAGGTTTTGCTGTGTGTTTGGTGGGATTGGAAGGGAATCATCCACTATGAGCTGCTCCCATATGGCCAGACGCTTAATTCTACCATCTACTGCGAACAACTGGACCGCTTGAAGCAGGCGATCGACCAGAAGCGTCCAGAATTGGCCAACAGGAAGGGTGTAGTGTTCCACCAGGACAACGCCAGACCACACACTTCGTTGATGACTCGTCAGAAGCTACGGGAGCTCGGATGGGAGGTTTTATCGCATCCACCATATAGCCCGGACATAGCGCCAAGTGATTACCACCTGTTCCTGTCCATGGTGAACGCCCTTGGTGGTATAAAGTTAAACTCAAAAGAGGCTTGTGAAAAGTGGCTGTCCGAGTTCTTCGCAAATAAGGAGGGGGGCTTCTACGAGGGAGGTATTATGAAGTTGCCGTCTAGATGGAAACAGATTATCGAACAAAACGGCGCATATATGAACTAAATGCGATCACTGTAACAGTTTTTATAAAGCATTGAATAAAGATCAAAAAAGCGGAAGGGAGATATTTGACAATCTTTTATGTACAATAATATGTGTTTATATAAACATATTTGTATGTAACAGTATTATTTCTAATGCGGACAAGTGGTAGATTATGACGTTCAATAAGTAAAAAAAAAATTATTGACTTTGACTTTGAGATCGATTCGGTATTGAGATGCAATGTATGAGCGAGGCGCCGTTTTTACTGCCCGTGGTAGTTGTAAAGGAGTCGCCGGTGGAGAGAGTTGCTGGTATAATGATTACCAAGGCTTTGAGGATGTTACAAACACCAATTACTGGTAAGACGCATGACATTTGAACAATTAATTCCGCCTCCTTAAGCCAACAAAGACGAAATTCTCCATTTTAGTAAGCCTCTTAGCTCTCTACGAATAAACGTTGTGGTGTCGGAGGCTTGTTTTAAATTGCTTTAGAAATAAGCTCTCGGAAAAGCTTTTATAACATCACATCGTACTGCGCATAAAAATAGTAAAACAACAGTATGAAAAAATAAATATATATTCAGCTCTATATTACTCTTAGATAATATTATATAAGTATATATATCTCCTGCATAATATAAACTTTTCCCTTCGTAAGATCGGTCGATATTTAATTGTCACACTATGTACTGCAAATTTCCCATAAAAAAAACAAGTAGCAAAAAACATATAGAAATATAGTAATTTTTTTAACAGTTTCATATTCATCGTCTATAACTTAACACTCAGTTTTAATTACAAGTGATATTAAGTGATAATTAGAGCGTAGACAATGAATCCCGGATCTTATATGGTGATAGCTGGAATATTGTAATGATATGGTGGAACATTTATGAAGATGGTAAATGGTCAGATGGGTTTAAACTACACTTTCCCACTATTTTAACTATACAATGTGTAACCCTTGAATCGAAGTACCTCCTTCCCACTGAGAACCCCTAAATTCTTCCTGGAAGATAAGATAAGAAAGAGATTCGTTGACTCATCACGAGATCTTCAAAACTATTATACGTAAACTCAAAAACACAACAACTCGCGGGACCCAAGGCAACCTCACCTGCTCGTGATGCACCCTGCTAATGAACAAACGAGGCTCTGGTTTCCACCGACCCACATTCAGCGTTTGGTCAGCGTGGGGGTAAGTAGCCCAAATCTTCTCAAATAAACCCTTACTAACAATGGCTTCTGATGTCCGGCGTTAACCGTAGGACCGATCAATGTCTCAATATCTTTGGAGGAAGCCTATATCCCAGCAGTGGACGTCTATCGGCTGACGATAATGAATGTTTCTTTTAGAGATCAACTAAGAATGAATATTAGGAAATGTTTTCTCCAAAAGGAACTACGGAAGTGTTACGGCCAACAAAGCGGATGAGGAACAACTAATACAGATACAGGTGCTTAATGGTGGAATTGGAGCAGACGGCCTAAGTTATTTACTACGGTATTAAGCAAAAAGTTTCAATTGTCACAGAGAGATAAATATTTCCATTACAAAAGAGAACCGTAGCGCCAATGGAGCAAACCCGCTTTGATACTGCGACGGATTTGCATTCACTCTTTATATTGCTCTATGCCATAGAGGAGCTTTTCCTTCTGCTAACCTGATGGTGGATGGCTAAGTGATTAACTACATCACACTGTGCTCATCACTTAAAATCCAGACTTTTCACTAGCTACAACGCCCTTTAAAACGGAACACATTCATCAAGATCATCATGATAATTACAACCGATAGACGTCTACTACTGGACATAGGTCTCTTGTTATCATCTGTCTAGACGGTTTCCGATATCAGAGATATAGCACCAGTAAATTGGAGGTAGGGCTCTGACGGCAGAGACCGTCTAGGATCGAGACCTTTCTTCACTACCTAGATTTACCTAGGCTCAAGGTTATTACCACCGCAACTCCTATTTCTGTCTGATAGCCTAGTAAATTGTCTCAACGTGACCAGCATATATCAAGTTATTATGGTCAGGCGTATCACTTACCATCAAGTGAACGTGTCACTCGTCTCATCGCTTGATAAAAAAAAAATTGAGTATAACACATATCTACCTAAATCAGAGTTTATAAGGGACTAGTTCATGACCTATCACCTATTCTAGATCTACTCTTACCACCAGATAGTAAGGTCCAACAATGGTCCTTTAAAAAATGGATCTTAGTGAAATAATTGATTGGTTAATAAACGACTGCGAAGTTGAGGATTTTTTTTTCATTTAAGCAACGGGACGAACAACACGTTCACTTGATGGTAAGTGATACACCATGTCATAACAACGTGCTGCTAGTTAGGATGATGTATCATCACATTCCGTTTGGTACTCCAGTAAATGCACTTCAAACCGGAACACAGTAATGTTTGGCGGTAGGAATAGGCACTGCTGTGGTATATACATAAATGATCTTCGGCAACAGAGACCTACCACCAGTGTATCACCACAATGTAATTTTCCGATAGTAAATCAATTACCACCAACTGAAAACTCTGTTAGCGTTTCCGCTTCAAGTTATGAAAAAAAAAAAACTATTTGTATTCACTACATCCGGAGGATGTCAGTCAAGAGTCATTTCAACCGATAGGTTCTGAACTAAAACACAAAATGCTTTTAACCATTCGGAATTTTCAGTTTTTTTTTTTTTCCAATTAAGTGACAAGAAGACCACCTGCTGATGACAGCGTAGCGCAGGTCAGAATAGTATACCGTACACCATATTGCACTCTCCAACCTCGCCTGGGACATAAGATGTTGAGGCTCGTTACTTCAGTAATTACACTAACTGCATCGCCCTTTAAACCGGAACACAGTCACGTTTGCATTCTACTGTTAGGCGGCAGAAATAGTCGTTGCGGTGGTACCTAACTTTGTTATCGAAATAAAATAAAAATACATGAATTTTTTGCTTTTTTTGGTTGCAACTAGTACAGTTTTTTTTTTTAATTAGATATACGATTAAGTTGTATATATAACTTTAAATAACTTAATTTAAGAGGCTCCCCGTCACTATCACATGCGAAAAAAAAACTTATCAAATGTTAGTTGGTGAAGAACTCATGTGTCAAGACATTTTTGATACTTGACGAGGTCTTCACAATGTCTACCATCACAACATATTCATTCTTAGTAGACATCAGAGGCGTGCGCTCCATATAGGCATAAGCGTTGCATAACCTGGATAACCTAAGTATATTAATAATCAAGTTACTCTAAAGTTAAGCAGTTGCTTTGACTAGTGCTAAGTTGACTAAATTGATTTATTTAAATATAGAGAAGCACAGAGGTTGAGACGAGGGGTGTAAGGGACCACGAGATCTTACGGAATCCAAGCCAACCTCAAGGTCGAGGTGCTCCCTGATAATTAACAAACGAGGCTCTGGCTCCCTCAAACCCGGATGTGGCCAGGGCGGTGGGAAAAGGCCCAAATCCTTCCATATGAACCCCTTCATACGACAGCCTCTAGTGATCAGCGGTTCCAAAGGCCATACTGTATGTGGAGAGTTTGGGGTAGATCTATATCCAACATGGTGATGAGGATGAGATGATGACGTATGGTTTCTATCATCATCATCATTTCAACCGATGGACGTCCACTCCTGAACATAGGTCTTTTGTAATGTATTTCAGTTACTCCCGCGATTCTTTTTATGACCTCTGACAACCTAGTGTTGGGTCAGCCTATGCTTCCGGTTTCCGGTGTAGGACCGCTTTTCCAGCATCTTAAGTCCCCAGCATCCTTCGGTTCTACGAACTATCTTCCACACTCATTGCCAGTTCTGTTTCACGAGTCGTAAGGCTATACTAAGACCAGTCTTCTGCGGATCTCCTCATTTCCCTCTCTCTCCCTCTCGCCCTCACTATCATCCGCTGTGTGACTGAGCTTTCTGAGTCCATAGTGAGATTAGTGGTTAAATCCTTATGGTTTCCATACCCTACCTATATCTGTGCACATCCTTGATTGACGTGAATCCCGGGCCTCTTCGTATCCCTTTAAATTCATGAACAATCAGAACTATGGCAAATAACTATATAAAGAATTTGTAGTATTATTAAATAGAACATGAATACAGTAAAGGTATATATATTATACATACCATACCAACATTGACCCTGGGTAATAATAGAGGCGAAGTGGGGTCATGGACTGCATAAGTGAAGAGTTGATGTACTGCACGTGTCACTTGAAACTGAATGCGTCACTTTATCTCCACACTAGAATATTCTAAAAAGAAATGCTGTTATTTAGCGAAGTTTTTTTTTAATATATACCTTATATTTACTTATACAAGTTAATAATTATTCATGTATAACAAAATTCAATTATTAAACAGGCTGATAAAAGTTCAAAATACCTTAACACATACTATAACATATATTATATATATAATAAACTGTTATAGTATGTATTAACTTGTATTAAAATCTCTTTGCTGCTATATTATTTGTATCTGGCTGGTTTTGGTATCGTTGGAAGTTTAAATTTTTAAGAACATAATTCCAAATTCAAACTGGAAAAAATGTGTGATTTTCATTTGTTTTTCGTACTGTCAAGATGAGAGAATCTAATGAAGAGATTCGATACATTTTGAAATTTTACTACCAAAAAAGGCAAAAATGCAACGCAAGCCGCGAAAAAAATGTTGCTATGTTTATAGAGCTAGTGCAGTTTGCTGCGTGCAGTGTGCAGTGTGCAGTGTGCAGTGTGCAGTGTGCAGTTTGCAGTTTGCAGTGTGCAATGCGCAGTGTGTAGTGTGCAGTGTGCAGTGTCTGTGAGAGTAGCACAAATTTGGATCAAGCGTTTTCAATCCGGAAGTTTTGATGTCAAAGATGCACGTCGCTCCGGTCGACCTATTACAGAGAAAATGGATGCCATTTTTTAAAAAGTAGAACAAGATCGGCATATCAGTAGTTACGACGTAGCTGAAGAACTGGAAATTGAACACAACAACAGTTTTGGCGCATTTGACAACAACTGGGTACACAAAAAAGCTCGATATTTTGGTACCCCTCGAGCTCACTGAAAGACCTAATAATGAACCGTGTACTCGTTTGTGATCCTTTATTACGACGCAATGAAAGCGAACCATTTTTGAAGAATGATAACTGGTGATGAAAACTGGATCACGTACAACAAGAACGTGCGAGAAATGGGATCAAAGGCCGGTCAGATTGTGGCAAAACCTGGGTTAACTCGCGACAAGGTGACGCTACGGTGGGATTGGAAGGGCATTATTCATTGTGTTACCACCAGGCAGGAGCATCGATTCTGAACTCTACTGCGAACAACTGATGAGATTAAAGCAAGATGTTGACAGAAAGCGGCAAGAATTAATCTACGGAAGGGGTGTGGTTTTTCATCATGATAACACCAGACCTCATCTATAACCACTCAGCAAAAATTAAGAGAGTTTGATTGGGAGATGTTAATGCATCTGCCGTATAATCCTGACCTTGCACCTTCAGATTTCCACCTGTTTCGGTGTCTTTAGGATTCTCTAGACCACATAAAGAACTAGTATCTATGTATTTACAAAGGTTAACTTAAGCTATATAACTTTTTTGATTGCTTTATAGATCGTTCAATTTATCAACATCTTGTAAATAGTAATATATAAGACAATATATTTAATTTACTACAAATAACTTAAGTAATATTTATGTAACTTAAGCAACAAATATGGCTAAGTTATTATAATAATATTAATAAGTAGATATTACACAAGCAAAATTAGAGTAGTTTGTTATTTAAATACAAAGCGACGAACTTTAAATCCGATCAAATCTGTTACCTTAATCATTTTAGTACCTACAACGCCTTTCAAACCAGAGCATAGTAAAATTTGCTTCTATTTATTTAGCGACTATTCTTACTAGTAGACAACTAGTCGACTATTCTTACTGGTAGACGTTTGTTATCGGAGACCGTCAAGATAGGTACCACCGCACCTCTTACTTCAGTCGCCATACAGCAGTGCGCAAACTTCACTGTGTTCCGGATTGAAGGGGGCTGTAGCTAGTGAAATTACTGGGGTAACGAGACTTAAGATCATATGTCTAAAGGCGACACCGCTATATGTTGCAGTGTAACATCCTAACTAGTGACTTGTTAAGGGTAGGACTATCACCATCATATGAACGTTCAGCACATGATTTAAAAAAAAAAAAAAATTAGTGACTGTTTTCTATTTGAACGACAACAACAGAGATTCCTCAAAGAAAACCATTGTCGACTAATTAATGTTGCCAACATAACAACAGAAATAACTGTATTGTAGTGCAGTGGTTAGGTTAGGTGCGGTAGTGTGCGAACATTACCGTGTTCCGGTTTGAAGTGCGCTTTGGCTAGTGAAATTACGGGGTAACGAGACAGGACCTCAACTCCAATGACGATCGCATTGTGATGCAGTGTATAACATCCTAACTAGCGGTACATTGTTATGGACAACGTATCACTTACTATCGGGTGAATATACCACTCGTCTCATCACTTAAGACATAAGATTTTTTTAAGTAAGATAACTTCAGCGGTTACTTAGATATGTAGGACGTCAGATTTATGAAGAGTCTGCGCTGTAACCTAATTCCTTTGGACTGTTCAAGTTTAAGAGGATTATACGATGTAGCAAGAAACTTAGTACGTAGTTTAATACATAAACATTCTTACTTATTAACAACTTAATGTACTTTCGGCTCTAAACCGGATTTATGCGTTGACGTGCCGTCACAGTTCCTTTGTATCTTGTAGCTGGGGCGTCTTAATCGACTTCAAGCTAACCTTAAAAAAAAAAAGTAAGAACTTTTTTTTTTTAAAGATTTATTAGAGTCCTTTATCATTGGTAACTATCGTCTATATTTATAGGTACTAGTGCTCTGAGTCCCTCTGGACAGGTATCAATACAGCTTCTATTTCTGCCGCTTAACTGGAGTATGCAAATATTACTGACTTCCGGTTTGAAGCGAGCTGTAGCTAGTGTACTGAGGTTATAAGACTCAACATCTATCTCTCAAGGACACGAGGGCAATGTAGTGTAGTGTACATTGTGTACTACACTAAGAAATCCGCACGATCGGTGATTCTAATGACACCACCTTCCCCCCGCACTGTTATTAACTTATTGAGATATTCGTTTTTTAAAATATAAATCTGCCGCCAGACACCCTTTATATGGTTACATTTCGCAGTGGAATTGTACCGACGGCAGGAGTTTTACGATTAAATTTAGTTATTCAATGAAATCTTTACAAACTTCTCCCATCGAAATAACATGACCTAAAAATTTCTTCATTTCTTGAATAGTAATGTTGCCATTTAGCATTTTTACTAGTCGTTTTTAATCGTTCAATATTTTCATTATAATATCGCCAGAAAGAGTACTAGTACCTATCCTTATACAATATGTTAACTAGTGACATGTTATGGGCAGAAGAAATACTGATCATTGTGTCATATGTATATCGATATATTAATATATACATTTATATACTATGTATGTATATAAAGACATGTCTGAAGGCTTCAACGAGTATTCAAATAATATCGCATTAGGAAGATGATTATATCAGATAATGTGATATAAAGGAGACGTACTGCCGGCGCGTGGTGTTATTTAGACGTCACTTAAGCAAGAATAGAAAATTTGAGATGGATATAAATCACCGAAACTTCTAGATATTATACCGGATATCGACATTTGTCAAATATTTAAATATACATCTGTCTATATATAATGAAAATGGGTGTTCTTTGTTCGATAATCACGTGAAAACTAGTAAACATATTGACAGGGGAATGACTATACGACGCGGAATCATTTGTAAATGCTTAAAGGTGATTTATTTTTTGAATTTGATTGATCTTTCATTATTTTATTACTAATATACGTTCATAAACATTTTCCTTTGGTGTTAATCATGCGGTTGCTATAGTAACGGCTGTAATAGAAAGTCATAGGCGATTGCTGTCAAAGAATACTTCAGACAAATTTCAAATCTATATTTATATCAAGTATTTTTATATACGATTGTTCCCCTACCCCTACTAGTTGTACTAGTAACATTGAACATAAGTTTCTTCAATTCCTAGTATGATGATGGAATGAATTATACTTCAGTACTTTGGAAGTACAGATGACAACTTTGAATTCTCCTCAAATAAGCATAACTTCAAAAACTACATAACAACAAACATCATTTGCTGATTTCGCTCTCTCTCCCACTCCACTTTCTTCATCTACTTCAATCTCAAGCCCACGCCCACATCCACACTTAATTACTCTCGCAAATTCTCTCACTATTGCTCACTTGTTCTCATTTCCGTTGCCGTTGTTACTTGTTCCTTTCTTTCCCTTCCGTTATACAAATAAGAAGTATATATATATTTTTTTTACTTTAACTATAATTTTATATCAACAATGCGATTATCCCTTATTATTACAAAATCATATTAATATAAAAGTTGGCTTAAATAAGAATATAATACCGGCTGTCTTATAATAAGAATGAGCTTAACAAAAGTATGGAGCACTTGGATTTAGGTCGCAACAATAACGTATACCGAAGCCTCCTTAAGTCTCTGCGGAGGGATAAGTATAATTAAAGTGAGCAGAAGATAATAAACGTCGCGAACATTGAGTTAACGAGTCATCTCTGTCTGTTACCGTAACAGGGTCAGCAGTTAAATATTTCATGCTGCGTACTACCAAACTTCCCACAGCGAGTCATTCTCCAATTTCACATCGTTGTATTGTTGCCAATCAACAAATTCAGTTGTCGTCTATACATCGAAAATTTTACAGGAAGTAGAAAATACTTAATCACTTGGTAGATCACAACTGATACTGATTGAATCTTGTAGAAGATTTTTTAGTACTCGTTTCATAGAAAATTTACGTAAATCTAATAGATATTGTGTAAAGAAAATAGAAAACGGAAAATGGAAAGCCGAATATCAAAAAAAGGAAATCGATAATAGAACATTGGACACCGGAAACAGAACACTCGAGACCGAATACCGGAGCCTGAAAATCGGTGACCGCAAACCGACTGGCTTATAACAAATCTATCTAATAATAATAATCTGTTCTGCCCAACTGTTCAGCTAGAGACCGGACGAAATATGGTGAACTGACCGCCAACTTCCGCTAGTCGGAGAGGCAGAAGAAGAAGAACAATAATCTATATAATAATCATAAAATAAAAAGAAAGACGAATACATTCTACTTCTTACTTTAAAGGGATCTATCGGAAGTACTTAAGGATCAAGTTTAAAAAAATCTATTAAGTCCTTTAAAATATTTCAGCCATTTTCCAATTTGAAATTGTTTGAAATAAAAAGAAAAAATCATTACAATGTATATATAACAATGAACGTTACATATAAATGATCTATAGATCATTAAGTACAGTCGATATCCGTCTCATATTAAAGTACTAATGTGCTCTAGTTAGTGTAATTACTAAGGTAACGAAACTATGTGATATCAGCTAGCGCCATTTTGTTATAGCCAGGCGTATCACTTACCATCAAGTGTAAGTGCTGATCTCGTTACTGATAAAAAAATCATTATTGTTTCCCACCCGCTTTACTGACCCTTACACCCCTACAACTTCTATTGGAGAAGGTTTTAAAACCATTCTTAGCTAACCTCTAAACCGCAGAAACAATATCTCTCCCAAATTTTAAATGTTAACATCTAATAGTTTTGGAGATTTCGTGATGAGGCAATGAATCTCTGTATACATCCTGTATATATAAACATCAAAGACCGGAAGTAATATTGCTTAATGTAAACAAACACTGTCGCCCCGTCAGGCCTTTCAGCTTTTGATGAAGGGATCACTAAACTAATATAATAGACCTAGAGCTTAAGTATTATTAAATTTAATTTAGTCATTGTGTAATATTTCTTTTGAACCTTAAAAATTAATTAAGATTTTTTTTTTTATTCAATTAAGAAGCAAAAGGAGCGGAACGTTCATCTGATAGTAAGTGATATGGTTTACCTATAACAACGTGGCGCTAGATAGGATGATGTTTACAGCACCACGTCGCTGCGGGACGTTACGTGATCTTGTTACCTTAGTAATAACACTAGCTACAGCATCCTTCATGCCGGAACATAGTAATGTTTGCACACTATCACCGGCAGAGACCTATCACTAATGACTGTGGAGTGTGGTAACTGTTACTTTTTAATACATTAGTTATCCCCTGTCTCTTTAAGTATGAATGGTAAAGACCCTAAAAAAGATCCTTTACACACCCTCAGGATACAGTCACAACACCTGATATTGGAATCGAAGGATAAATGGAATAAATTTCCGTATTCCTATTTGAACAAAGGATCCTCTCGCAAACGTATGAACGAAGGATAATCGGGTCCTGATATACAATAAAACCACCCTGTATACTGTCACTGCATAATGTTTCAACGTCTAATATAAATCCGTGGCATATGGTACATGAACATATGTGGTATATCCTAAAGGAGATTAAACTTACCCCCAAAGAGATATTCACCTGATTCACCTGATTAGAACCACTACAGATCCCTTGTTCCGGATTTAAGGGCGTTGTATCTACAGTGCTGTGGTTACGAGACTTAACATCTTATGTCTCAAGACGAAGAACGCAATTTGGAGTATATCATCATCACAAGGGTCACTTTATTATGGAAAGGCATGACACTTAAAACCAGGTGAACGTCCTGTTCGCCTGATCACATCGAGAATAAAAAAAACTTCATCATCAAACAACATCATCTGAAATTAATGTCAAATGTTAATCACTGCAGTGATTTTTTTAAGTTACTTTCACTTTACAGTTACCTTCATTTTTCGTTCTACCGACGCGAGAAGTCTTTCTATATAAAGAATAAGTAACTTACATTACGTTTGTTTCATTCCTGCGTTACTTAAAGTCATACTTTAAAGAAGATATCCGTTCTTTTTTTGTTAGGCTTTTAACTTAGAACTTTAGGCGAAAGTCCTATAAAACCTTTAATCGGCACGTCAAGATTGTGGCATAAATGAGATAGGGTTTTAATAGTTAAACTTTCGGCTCAGACGCGGTTTTACCGAATAGCTCATAAAACTTTTTACTGCGACCACTTTATAAGCTTTGGAGAAGATCGTACTTTAATTTAAAAAAAAAAAACTTTCTTTCCGGAATGTTCTTTAAGTGATACTTAAGTTTTTTTTTAAAAAGAATAACAACCTTTTCATTCCTATACTTAACTGAATGTAACAACAAGAGATTAAAATTTAGTTTTCAAAGTTAGTTGGTGGTAGGTTTCTACTGCACTGGTGGTAGATCTCTATTGCACTGGTGGTAGGTTTCTGTTGAACTGATGATAGATCTCTGTTGCACTGGTAGTAGGTCTCTGTTGCACCGATAGTAGATCTGTGTTGCACTGGTGGTAGGTTTCTGTTGAACTAGTGGTAGGTTTCTGTTGAACTGGTGGTAGATCTCTGTTGCACTGGTAGTAGGCCTCAGTTGCACTGGTAGTAGGTATCTGTTGCACGGGTAGTAGATCTGTGTTGCACTGGTGGTAGGTTTCTGTTGAACTGATGATAAATCTCTGTTGCACTGGTAGTAGGTCTCAGTTGCACTGGTAGTAGGTATCTGTTGCACTGGTGGTAGGTTTCTGTTGAACTAGTGGTAGGTTTCTGTTGAACTGGTGGTAGACCTCTGGTGCACTGGTAGTAGGTATCTCCTGCACCGGAAGTAGATCTGTGTTACACTGGTGGTAGGTTTCTGTTTAACTGATGGTAGATCTCTGGTGTACTGGGAGTAGGTATCTGTTGCACCGGTAATAGGTCTCTGTTGCACTGGTGGCAGGTTTCTGTTGAACTGATGGTAGATCTCTGGTGTACTGGGAGTAGGTATCTGTTGCACCGGTAATAGGTCTCTGTAGCACTGGTGGCAGGTTTCTGTTTAACTGATGATAGATCCCTGTTGCACTGGTAGTAGGTCTCAGTTGCACTGGTAGTAGGTATCTGTTGCACCGGTAGTAGATCTGTACTGCACTGGTGGTAGGTTTCTGTTGAACTGATGATAGATCTCTGTTGCAATTGTAGTAGGTCTCAGTTGCACTGGTAGTAGGTATCTGTTGAACTAGTGGTAGGTTTCTGTTGAACTGATGGTAGATCTCTGGTGCACTGGTAGTAGGTATGTCCTGCACCGGAAGTAGATCTGTGTTACACTGGTGGTAGGTTTCTGTTTAACTGATGGTAGATCTCTGGTGTACTGGGAGTAGGTATCTGTTGCACCGGTAGTAGGTCTCTGTTGCACTGGTGGCAGGTTTCTGTTTAACTGATGGTAGATCTCTGGTGTACTGGGAGTAGGTATCTGTTGCACCGGTAGTAGGTCTCTGTTGCACTGGTGGCAGGTTTCTGTTGCACCGGTAGTAGATCTGTGTTGCACTGGTGGTAGGTTTCTGTTTAACTGATGGTAGATCTCTGGTGTACTGGGAGTAGGTATCTGTTGCACCGGTAGTAGGTCTCAGTTGCACTGGTAGTAGGTATCTGTTGCACCGGTAGTAGATCTGTGTTGCACTGGTGGTAGGTTTCTGTTGAACTAGTGGTAGGTTTCTGTTTAACTGATGGTAGATCTCTGGTGTACTGGGGGTAGGTATCTGTTGCACCGGTAGTAGGTCTCTGTTGCACTGGTGGCAGGTTTCTGTTTAACTGATGGTAGATCTCTGGTGTACTGGGAGTAGGTATCTGTTGCACCGGTAGTAGGTCTCTGTTGAACTGGTGGCAGGTTTCTGTTGAACTGATGGTAGATCTCTGGTGCACTGGTAGTAGGTATTTGTTGCACCAGTAGTAGATCTGTGTTTCACTGGTGATAGGTTTCTGTTGAACTGATGGTAGATCTCTGGTGCACTGGTAGTACGTCTCTGTTGCACCGGTAGTAGATCAGTGTTGAACTGGTGGTAGGTTTCTTTAGCAAGAGACGGTTTAGGTAGATACCACGCTAGTACTTATTTCTGCTGACAAGCAACAGTGTACAGATGCTACTGTGTTCCGTTTTGAAGGGCGTTGTAACTAGTTAAATTACCGAGGTAACGAGACATATCCTATTCCGTCTTAAGGCGACGAGCATTCATCGTCCTGTGCATATCATCGTCAACTGAACGTACCGCTCGTCTCTTTGCTTAATTGCATAAAAAAAATGTTGAAGGTTTCCAAGTCGTATTGGTCCAGAAGCACCGTTAATGAAACCTGTGATCTACATCCGTTCTATCAAATATAACTTCCGCTTCAGTATCTATAGAAGTTCTACATGACGCTGTTAATCGAACTTTATTATAATTAATATTAATTAGTCCTTAAAGTCACGGCGCCGTTCCTCATCGAGGATCCTTTGTGCCTGTGAGAATTAAAAGGAGTTGGTAATTAATCTAAGTAACTTTAGATCTGAAATTAGGTCTCTGACGTAACTTAATACATTTTTTATTCAATTAAGCGACGAGACGAGCCGATCACCTGATGGTAACTGATGCGCCGGCCCATAACAACATAGCCCTAGTTATGATGATATATACTGTTATATGGAGTCAGGAGGTGTAAGGGGTTCCAACCTTTAACGGAGTCCAAGTCAACCTCACCTTCACGCGGTGCACCCTGCTGAATGACAGACTAGGCTCTGACCACCCACCTCCCAACATTCCACATCCTCTCATCCTTATCCTCTCTTTGAATTCTGTGGAGATCTTCGGGAAGGCATTCGTTCAGGAGTGGACGTTAATAGGCTGGTGATGACACTGAAATATATAGCACTCGTCTCATGTTACACGGGATGTTAAATCTCGTTACCCTAGTCATTTTATTAGTAACAGCGCTTTTCAAACTGGAATACAGTAATGTTTGTTTACTATAGTATATCGGCCGGAAAAACACTGCGGTGGTACCTACTAGACGGTCTTCGGCTACAAAGACCTACCATCAGTAATATAATCTGTTTGATGCTGTAAACAGATTCCAATGTAAAGATTAGGAGGTTATCATTATAAGTAATAAAATCTCTCTTTCATCTTTTCAATTATTTTTAAGTAACTAAGTTACGAGACGAGGGGGACGTTCACCCTATAGTAAGTGATGCGCCCGCCCATAACAACATGGCTCTAGTTTTGATAGTATACACGGCACCACATTTCTCTAGTCGCCTGAGACATTAGATGTTCAGTCTCGTTACCAATAAAAAAAAAACATATGAGAGTCGAGGTATTTACATCCACAGCCTCTTCGTCTCAACTCCATACGAAATTAAGTTTCAGTGATAAGATAATCCGTTCCAAAATAAAAGGATAATATAACTAGTCATCACAACAAATGCACATTTCTAATTATTCCTTAACACTGAAGTCTGTGTGAAATTATATTATAAAATGTCCTTAAACATCCGCAAGGTAACCAACTCAACGTGACCCCTCTAGTGTTGCGACTGTCCATGGACGTCAGCGAACACTTCCCACCAGGTGAATAGCTCGCTCGTTTGCCCGCCGTTCTATATAAAAAAAAGTTAATATTAAACGCTGAAAAGGTAAAACATATTTTCAGCGATGAAAACATGAGTAATGATGAAAATTTAAAAAAAAATTGCGTATACAATTGAATATTTTCAACGATAAATCAGATAAGATATGAAATATGTGACAACGTGTTTTGTTTTTATCGCATTTTCATTTATACGGTCACAAGTGGCGGTAGATAAATCAATGGATTTTTATTCCAGATGTATACACAAAAAAAAAAAAATCCATGCAGCGATGAAACGGGCGAGATGTTCACCTGATGGTAAGTGACACCCCCGCCCGTAACAACGCGGCGCTATTTAGGTTGTCACAGCACCTCGATTTCATACATAGGATGTTCACTCTCATTACCCCAGTAATTTCACAGACAGATCATGTTTGCACACTGCTCGAAGATCCGACGGCTGATGAGGCAGTAGGGTATTCGAGTGGTGCCATCGTACTAGTAGACGTAGTGTTGGGAGGCCTACCACAAGGTTGACCGATGATCTGGTGGGAATTGCGGGAACCCACTGGATGCGAGCATCGACAGACCGATCGATATGGAGATCTATAGGAAAACTTTATGTCCAGCTGTGGACAACTATCGGCTGATGATGATGTTTGCACACTACTGTTTGGCGGAAGAAATTGTAGCTGCGATGGTAACTATCTCGACGGTCTGCGGTAATAAAGACCTACCACGAGTTTCCGCTTAATAAAAACTGAAGTTTATCTTTGTTTTTATTGATTCTTAAGATTTCATCGTTTCAATAGTTGTAGTTTTTTTTTTATCTTCAAGGAAGCGGCAAGACGAGTAGGACGTTCACCTGATGTTTAGTGATACGTTTATATACATACGCGATACACCACAACGCGTTCGTCGCCTTCAGACATATAATACATAGTTCAGTCTCGTTACCCCATTAATTACACTAGATACAGCACCCTTCAAACTGGAACACAGTAATATTTGCATACTATTGTTTGACCTCTAAAATAGGCGCTGTGGGTGTTGCTTACCGGCAATAGAGATCTACCACCAGTAAATTTTACCATAATAACATAACCCATCACCCCTGCGATTTGCCTGAGAATCTTCCTTCACATTTGACTATGTGAATTCCGTTAAATAAGTAATGTGAACTCATTAGGACTATAAGTAAGTTAAAGAAGCTCATGTTATGGTATACGATAACCATGGACAGTCACAGCAATTGGAGAGTGGAGGAAACTTAAAGAACTTAACTATAAAGAACTTATATATAATATATGAAGGACGATTACTGATGTATTTCGCAGCACATTCACTGGTAGTAGGTCTCTGTTGCCGGAGACCGTCTAGGTGAATACCACCACAGATCCTATCTACAGCCCAACAGCAAAAATTACTGTGTTATGAATTGAAAAGAGCTGTAGCTATTGAAATTACTGCGGTAACGAGACTCAACATCTTATGTCTCAGGCGACGAGGGCAATGTGGTGCATCCTATCTAGCGCCACAGTGGGCGTATCACATACCCTCAGCTGAAAGTCCCGCTCGTCTCATCACTTAATTTCATGACAAAAAAAAAATATAATTAAAATCTTAAACATATCAATATTCTGTTAATATTCTCTAAATCATAATTTGTTAAAATTTTCTGCGAGATTATAGGGGTGCGTTAACAAAAAAAAAGAAGATTTAGTCCGCACCAAATCCCCGGCTGATTTATTTTATTTCAATTTAAGTTCGTATAATTTATACCGCGCGGAGTTCTAACAGAATTAACGCCCGTGATTTATTATAACTTTACGAAATATTTTACAATAAAACCTTTTATATAACGGTTAAGCCGCAATACATAACTTTAACGACAATGAAATCGGCTTAGCCGATTACTTAATCTTTAGTAATTAACATAGTTATAAAACTATTTAATACCTGTAGTGTCAAAAGAAACGTCAAAGCGAAGTAAACCGGTGGAAGCTGACTTTCTTTTACTGGATAAGTAGCTATGAAAAGAGAGAAAGAGAGAGACTAAAAAATTATTCACCATGTTAATTATGTCGGTTTTCCTCTAGATTCTAGATTCATGGTGATGTTAGCGCTGCAATCCATTGCAACTTACAGCTCATCTGATACTGGGCTCGTCGACCTGGACCCACGGCCTGTGTTTTAAAAATAAAGCGCACTACGTGAAGTGAGTTCTCCGACGGCAGATTTTCTCATTGTGTCTGGTTCTTTGGTTTTACCGTTTTCTGACTCGTTTCCAGACTACCTTCGCCTGTATCGGAGTCTCTGGGCGGTGAAGACCGCCCCTGGTCGCGGGTGTACTTCGTGTACGCGGTGGAGGTAGCTGTGGCGCTGCGTTCTGAAGCGATGATGGCGTAATGTCGAGAATTGGAGCGTGTTGGTAGTGTCCGAAGTGTGTGTGGTGACTGTGTGGTTACGTGGGTGTTATCGGTGACTGTGGGTGCGTATGTGGTGTGCAGGACCCCTAGGGATGACGGAATAAGCACAAGCCGTGGTCTGCGCTTTTTCATTGGGATTGGGACACTTGGCATTCGGAGGCGGTTCGTAGTTGGCCCCTTTGGCCATCAGAGGGTTGGGGTGAGATGTCGCCTTGGCGAAGTAGATTGCTCCAAATCCTACTTCTCTGAAGTGCTACGTGATGGTCCCAACCATCGAATCCCATCATTTGAGGTCGTTGTGGAGGTCCACATAGCGCTGGCACCATTCGGCACCGGTTGCAATGCGGGTGAATCGGTTCTGAAGAACCTGCAGGGGTTTGAGACGTGCTTCGGACGAATGGGAACTATAAAGGGGACGATGACTACGCTGCCGTTAGACTTTATAGGTCTTACGCATACCTTGTAGAGGTGAAGCTTGTGTCTAAGAGTGAGCTTGCCCTTTTTGCACATCAGGGGGTCCAGCTTGCCCATTACTCGGGCCGCTTTGTTTCTCGCCTCGTGAATGTGGGCGACGAAATTGAATCTGGCGTCGAATGTGACGCCTAGGTATTTGACTGAGTTAACTGTTTTCCTCGACAAAACTACTTATCTTTATATTCTATGGAAAACAGATTTGTACAATGGTACATCAACACATACTGATTAATTCCCATCAAATATATATCTTTACTTCATCACCAAATTTATGATCACATTAAAAATTTTTGGATGAAGTTCTGATTTATAGCATTCGGGATACTGTGGGTGTAAGGGCTCTCGCACTACAACTCACGGGACTCAAGCCAACGTCACCTGCTCGTGCTGCACTCTGCTAATCAATAAACGAGGCTCTGTCTCCCACCAACCCGCATTGTGCCAGCGTGATAGGTAATGGCCCAAATCCCTCCACATGAACCTCTAAAAAGGTAGAGATATTTGGGGCAGGCCTATGTTCAGCAGTAGACGTCTATCCCCTGGGGATGACGTGATACTTTAGATAAGTTTATGGTATGTTTCTATATAAACAAAGAAAATAAAAACGTACTCTTCGAATAGGATTTTTAGTACTTTTCAACAATATAAGCAGAGTCTTTAGATTTTTATTTCCGTCAGATTATAGGCAATCCTGTTACTGATGGTTAGTCCTTGGTACGTACACTGTCTTAGTAGATGCCATCTCAATGATTATTCATAAGCAGTAATGCTGCAATTATTACTGTGCTCCAGTTTGAGAAATGTTTTAACTAGTGAAATAACTAGACTAACAATATTTACCTTTACTTCAACACGACGAGCACAACATACAGTTATATCTTTCTAACTTCAAGTTGTTAGGAGCAGACGTATAATTCACCATCAAGGGTATTCACTCCGCTCTTCAAGTTGGTGCCGCTGTAGCTTGCAGCCCGGTCTACATCAAGAATTAGGCTTCAAGTTGGTTAGATGAATAATAAAATGTATTAAACAATTTAACTAACTGATCGTTTAAAGTTAAAAATCGTGTCGCGAAATTTTAAGCGAAGTAACGAGTATCATTAATTTACTTCAAGTTCTATTGTTTTTACAATCAGACCCTCGTTGGCTTAGTCTTTGAGGAAAATATTTCCAGGAACAATTTTCTTTTAAATAGTGGAAATAACGACCCTGTCCACCACAGGGTTAGTACTGATTATTCTTGCCTTTTTTTTGTATAGCAACCTACTTCCTTTTCTTATTCAATTTTGTTTGAAAAATTCCTTAAAGAATAAAAAATAGCATGACAGGCCTATGTCCAGCAGTGTACGTCTATCGGCTGATGATGATTACTGTATTACTTAAGATTTACCCAATACTTATACTTAATCATCTTTAAATATAAGTTCATGATCACAATATGAATTCATATCTGCGGAACCTGTCTTTACTCAGACACTGGATACCTCACGATATATTCATTCGATGTACCCCAAAAACAAATTGAGCGATGAATACACAACTTTTTTCATCTTCTCATCATCAGCTGATTGACATCCACTGCTGGATATAGCCCGTTCCAGAATATCCAACATCGATCGGGTAGGGATTCATATGAAGGATTTGGGCCATTTCCCACCACGCTTACCAGTGCGGGTTGGAGAGAGTTAGTCGACATGATTTATAATAAATATGTTAAAACGTAAGTATACTAAATAACGACACATTTTTATAGACAAATCTATCATGGTATCATGCACCAATTTATCAGTGACACGAAAAACAGAAGAAAACAAATTACTCTTAAGGAAGACAAAAATTAAAGAAGACATACATACAAATATATCACCCCTCGTTCCCAGCGGGGTAGGCAGAGACCATCTCTCTCCACCTACTACGATCCTGGCACACCTCTCTCGCTTCCTCCACTTTCATAAGTGTCTTCATGCACGCTCGTCGGTTGCGTGTGCTTTTGATCCGGCCTTTCTTTAGGACATCTCCGATTTGATCGGAATATGTCCGCCTAGGTCGACCTGCACCGATTCTTACCTTGTATATTTCTTTCGTTAATCTTCTTTCATCCATTCTTTCGACATGGCCGAACCATCTAAGTATCCCTTTCTCTATCCTTGTTACTACATCTTCAACCACGCCGCACCGCTTCCTTATCACACTGTTCCTCACTTTGTCCATCCGTTTCACTCCAGTTATACTTCTCAGGCTTCTCATTTCCACAAAGAAGACAATCTCACATCTTTAAAGAAGACAATTTAAACAATCAATGTGTTACAATACATAAAGATACAGACGCTTCAAAACATTCTGTACACTAAAGAACTAAACAACAAGAAATCAACTGTTTGTAGATTTCTAGGTTCGAAGCCAGCTGTGGTAGACGTCTGTAACGGTCGAAGTTTATTAAACTTGCTCCGCACTTCGTAGTTACTTGCATATTAATCAGAGTCTCTGTGCAATATATTTAAAAATAGAGGAGCATCAGACTAGCTGACACTGGGAAGTCCAGGCCCAGCAGTGGACATCGATAGGTTTAAATGAAGACCATATTCAAAATCTAAAAGTAAATTAAAATTGTAATGTTCAATGTTCATTATTCAAGAGATGAAACGAGCCATAGGTTCACTTGATGATAAGTGATATTTCTGCACATAACAATGTGGCGTTAGTTAAGATGATATACACTGCACCACATTACGCTCATCGTTTTGAGACAACACATTAAGTAATTCCATTAGCTACGGCGCCTATCAAATCGGAATACAGTAAAATTTGCACACTGTTGTTTGGGAGGCAGAAAACTCCACAACCGTAGTGTCTACCTAGATGGTCCTACAAAACTTACAATTACTGCGGTAACAAAAACGAAGAATTAGCATCCGATGTTAAAAAAAAATAGCTCGTGGTAATATAGTAACATCTTTACAGAGTTAGCAGGTCTCAGTTGACGAAGATCGACTAGGTAACACTGCAGCTTATATCTATCGCAAAAGAATATTGTTAATAACTATTACTGTGGTCCGGATTAAAGGCCATTGGAGCTAGTAAAATTACCGCAGTAATATGACTAAACATTTTATGTCTGTCTGTATCTGTAATAAATTAAAATAAGCATATTAAAAGACAATGCTCACGGGACCCAAGCTAACTTCACCTGCTCGTGGTGCAACCTGCTAATCAACAAACGAGGCTCTGGCTCCCACCAGCCCGCATTGGGCCAGTGTGGTAGGAAATGGCCCATATCGTTCCATATGAACACCGCATACACATCTTTCAGCCCAGCGGACATCTATCGGCTGATGATGACGATGAGGCATATTAATAAAACTGAGATGCAGCTTATTTCTACGTTTACTTCTACAAAATATGATACACACTTTGTTGTTGGAAGAAAAAGTTTTTTTTTTGTTTACAATGATTATTATATCTTCTACTATGAAAGAGAAGGACATTTTTCTAAAGCGATATAAAACAAGTTTTCTATTAATCCTTAAGTTTGGCTGGCAGATTTGGCAGGTTACAAATCTCGTAATAAATCTTGGGTGGGTCGCTTAATCCGTTTGGTTTGTTGCTTTGGGTTTGTCTCGGTAACATTTCGCTACATTTAACATTGAAATAAAATCCGCTAATACTCTTAATACCTTTTTTTCAACAGCCAATTTACCTCCCACTGTTGGGCCATAGTCACCACGCAGACCCAATGCGGATTGGTGACTTTACACAGCTTAGAATAAATCCTAAGTCATGTGCAGGTTTCCTCGCGAGAAACAGTGATGGACACTTTCTTCCCAAGGAGTCAACAATGCCCAGTACCACCTCCTACGGAGTCGTCGAATCAGCCCATCTGGTCCGACGAATGGGGTGTGACCAACGAAGAGTTAGGACGAGCCATTAAGCGTCTCAAAGCCCGGAATACTGCACCAGGTCCTGACGGAATTCCCGGACGCGCATGGGTACTAGCAATAGCCGCCGGACTAGGAGATAGACTGAGGAATCTGTTTACCTGCTGCTTCAGTGCTGGCCTATTCCCTCAGGGCTGGAAGGAAGCACGGATGGTGCTGTTAAAGAAAGATGGTAGGACCGCGGACACTCGTTCTGCATACCGACCCATATGCCTGTTGGATAAGGCCGGTAAATTGTTCGAAAGAATAGTTGCCGATCGCATCAATCTGCATCTCCACCAAGAAGGCCCCGATCTGTCGGATGGCCAGTTTGGTTTCCGAAGAGCGCGCTCAACCATGGATGCGATCCTCCGCATTCGGAAACAGTCGCAACGAACAGTGGATCAAGGCGGTGTGGCATTGGCAGTTAGCCTTGATGTAGTGAACGCCTTTAACTCACTACCATGGGGAGTAATATGGGAAGCTCTGGCGTACCATCGCATGCCTCCCTACTTACAGCGCATTGTCGGGTCCTACTTAAAAGACAGATGCGTCCAATATGTGGGTCGGGATGCCATATTTCATAGGAGAGAGGTAAATTGCGGAGTTCCACAGGGTTCTGTATTGGGCCCTCTATTATGGAACATTGCATATGACGCCGTCCTCAGAGTCGATCTCCCCACTGGAGTATGTGTTGTATGTTACGCGGATGACACATTAGTATTGGCCAATGGAGACAGTTTCGAGGACACCATCCGACTTGCCGAAATTGGAGTAGCTTGCGTTGTGGACAAAATTCAAGAGCTGGGTCTCCGGATAGCGCCTCATAAGTCCGAGGCGATGTGGTTTCACAAATTCCCTAAAACAAGGGAACCTCCCAGCTTTTCGGTTCGCGTAGGTGACGTGCCTGTTGAGGTGGGATCGGTAATGAAATATCTCGGTCTCACTCTAGACAGTCGATGGAGATTCGAGGAACACTTCAACCGCCTGATCCCTAGGGTTGAGAAGGTAGTAAGTGCTCTGCATAGACTACTGCCCAATCTTGGAGGTCCCGGGGAAGGAGTCCGCCGCCTCTATTCGGGTGTTGTGCGATCGATGGCTCTCTATGGCGCTCCGGTTTGGTCAGATCGGTTGACGGGCAGCCGACGTAGCCGGGCTAAAGTCAACAGTCTGCAGCGGAACATAGCCATTCGTATCGCACGGGGATATCGGACGATATCGTTTGAGGCGGCCACTATCCTGGCCCGGTTCCCACCTCTGGACATTCTGGCGGAAAGGGACGCGCGGATTTATACGCGTCTACGTTCTCATCGAGAAGAAGCCGAACCCCTGGATGTGGTGGAAGTGCACAGGCATGAGCGCCGCCGCGCTTTGGAGGTGTGGAGAGAGAGGTTTGCTGAGCTGCGGAACTCACGGCAGCGTATAGTAAGCGCTTTTCTGCCGAACCTCGAAGCCTGGCTTAGATCGGGCGGAGTGGCGCATGTCAACTTCAGGCTGACTCAGGTACTCACAGGACACGGGTGTTTTGGTGAGTACCTGAATAGGATTGGACGTGAACCAACCACGCAATGCTACCATTGTGGTGGAGAGCTGGATTCCGCTCAGCATACGCTCGCAGAATGCCCTACGTGGGAGCCTGAACGGAAAATTCTCATCCACAAAATCGGGCATGACCTTTCTTTGCCAGTAGCGATATCAACTGCACTGGCAAAGAAAAATGGGTGGATAGCGTTGGTTTCCTTCTGTGAAACCGTTATGATGCAGAAGGAGTCCGCTGAGCGAAGTCGGGAGAGGGCCGACTCCGTCCATAGACGAGGACGTCGGGGCGATGACAACGGACGCCCCAACCCGTCAGCCCTGTAGTGCCGGGCCATTAAGAATAGGACTAAGGTATTCTCTGCCTGTCGTACAAAGCGACTAAAAGGGTCCTCGGTTTCGTAGGTTTTGAGGGTGGGGGCCCTCAGAGCTTAATAAGCGAGCCTTAAGAGGACGGCAGATACATTGTGGTCTTGTATTTGCCGTAGCAAAGCGTGGGGTCTAGGAGGGCTTTGGCCCTTCCGTGGAATGTTTAATCGAGAGTGCAGGGGGGCGCCGGTGCATTCCGTAGGAGATCCCGGAGCCCCTCCTAATGCACTGAGGGAGACCACCGAGGGGGTTTTAGTGGGAAAAAGCCCCACATAACCTTGTCTTCCCACCAGAAGCAAGGTATCTTTTAAGAAGATAACGCCCGCGAGAAAAAAAAAAAAAAAAAGTTTCCTCGCGAAGTTTTCCTTCAACGTTTGTATCTCGCTGTTGTTACTAAAGTTCACAAACGTACATAACTTAAATATTAGTCATCGATACATGCCAATTCGAATCCGCAACTTTTGGAATAAAAGCCGCACGCTCTAACCATTAGGCCAGCGAGCTACTAGTACTCTTAATACCTGAAAGTATCTGTACAGTATACTGATGATAGATTTCTTTACTGATATGTCTTTGCTGTCGGAAACCGCCTAAATAATATTACTGTATTCCAGTTTACATGGTGCTGTAGCTAACGTAATTACTGGGGTAACGAGAATCAATATCTTATGTCTCATATATCTTATATAAACTTACTAGCGCCACGTTGTTCTGAGCAGGCGTATCACTTACCATCAGGTGAACGTTCCGCTTATATAACTGTGAAACAGCTCAACTACCTTCAATCTAATCTTTATGTCTAACTACGATTCTATGTAATACATCATACCTATTAATTAACCAAAAAAGTAATTAGTTAATTCATTGTTTTTAGTTTGAAATGTTGAAGAAAACTTAATCGTATGTCTAATAACTCTAGGATTTCATTAATGCCAAAACACCTCATTAACTACTAATTAATTAATCTAGCATTATAGAGTTGTAGTACTTAACCTTAACAATTAAAAGGTGTAAAACGTTCAACACATGAATCGTAAATCTTTCTTGTCTATCTTAATCTTATAAGTATAATTATAACCTCAAAAGATATTACTTTTCTATAATTAAGATTGTTAAAGATATTTTTACTCTAAACTCGGTTATTTCTTACATATGGCGCTTATAAGATATATATAAGAGATTTCCACCTATGTAAAGACTAATCACGATATTTCTGAAACCATAAGACCTAGAGTCTTGAGATTTGGTAGGAATATTTAACATTAATACTGTTTTCCATCTAAATATGGATTTCACAAATTTTCACTCCTAAAAGGGGTTGCCGGGTAACAACCCGTCAACCACCATAAATGCCATAACAATGGCAAGCAAAACGGACGGAGAACGGCTACTATAAATATATATAAGAGAATTCCATCTATATACACACTCGTCATGATATCTATAGATTCATAAAGCCTATGGACTTGAAATTAGGTAGAAATATTCCTTTTACTAAATATAGGTTAGCTAAGAACGTAACTTACCCCTGAAGGAATGGCGAGGATTTTGCGGCCAGCAAAGCAGGCGGAGAACCGCTCCTATAGAAACAGATTTGAGAGGCAGAGAAGTAAAAAAAATACTAATCGCTTTAACACTAATAAATAGCAATATTTATGTATTACTATAAGTAACTTCGGCTGATTACGATAGTATCTAATATGAATTACAGACGAACATAGAAAATATATGAAAATCTTTTCTAACGCAAACAATTTGAGAACAAAGTAACCTCCGATAGATATTAATCCTCTCATAATTGATAAGGAATATTAAAAAAAAAAACGTCAATGTAACCATTAAAAATCAGTTATTATGTATTTAGTTATAATTTTGACTAACTAAAATATTAGTTAACTAAATATATCAATGTCCCAACGGTACAGCGGCTAACATAATAATCACAACAGGTTAATGAGTTGTTTAAAGACTATTTCTAAACAAGTACTAACTTTATATAAATTATGGTAGAAAATGTTAAAAATCTAGACGTTTTATTGTGCTAAATAAACAGACACATGTCTAATTATGAAGCGGGATATAAAAATATTTAATAACAAAGGCAAACGTTGTATTGTTATGTCAGCGCTCGACGGGAAAGGTTTTTGTATGAGTACAGTTTCAATTCTCCCAAACAAAAAATCCGCGTTAATCTATTTAAAGGAAAAACTAGAATAAAACTAAATTTATGACTATTTTTTCAAAATACTTGATAGCATATATATATATCGATATATATTATATATAGTTTAACGTTTTCAAAGAAGCAGGTTCGATTCCCAAGAAGTTTCATTTTTAGTTGCAGATGTGGTGAAACCGAAATGAACAAAGAGCGACAATTCTCATAGACGTGTGATATCCGCCAGCCAGACTGACTTAATGAAGGTCCTGCTCGTTACTACTCTATAGAATAAAAAGAGTATAATCGGGACCAAAGTGGTTTTACATTTCAATAATATTCTCAAAATATTATAATGGCGTCTGTAACAATGAAATCGTTAACGGCTTCATGAAGTCAATTAAGTCTCGTTCAAATATCAGTCTAGACTAATAAAATGTAGACATACAGGGTGTTACACATTAGTTTAGCATTTTATATATATATTTTTAAACAATGGCTCGTCGAGACGAGCGGCACTTTCAGCTGATGGTAGACGTTCCGCCGCCTACAGAAGCGCTAGTTAAAATGGCATATACTGCACCACATTGCGCTCGTAATATAAAGTCTCGTTACAGCAGTAATTTTACTAGCTACTACTGCGGTGGCATGTAGACGGTGTCCGGCAACAGAGACCTTTTTTTTAGTTTCAGGGGTGAAAACTTCTAAATATACCCTACTTTTGGAGGGAAGTAAGGATGTGAGATTATTACCCACTAAAACCCCTCAGTGGTATGCATCAGTGCATTCGGAGAGGCTCCGGGATCTCTCATAGAACGCACCGGAGCCTCTCCACGTCTCTGAGGAGCCTAACCCTCCTAGGCACCATCGCTGAGTCATACGCTGTCCCACAGGTTCGCTTGTTAAGTGATAAAGACCCAACCCTCAAGGCCCACGAAACTCCTAGACAGGCCGGGCTAGCCTTAGTCCTATTCTTACAAGCCCAAGACTACATTGCTGAACAGAGACCTAACACCAGTAAATGTTTTATTAATCTATATTTACATTTTTTTTTTTATAGTCTAGTATATAAATATTCTCCTGGTGCATTTCGACGACAAAGCGGATTACGATCAGCTGTTCAAGCAGACACGAACAAATATACGTGCAGTGTATGCATTGTGCCGTATGCGGAAAACGATCGATCAACCACGCTGTTGATCTTCATCCTGTTTGAATTATATCTGGACTGTATTATCTAATTTCCATCTATGAAATAAATAAATATAAATGACTTTATTGGCTTACTATATTTTATATTTTTTTATATTATCACGCCTTTTTCCCAGTAGGGGTAGGCAGAGGCGAATATACACCCACTTTTCGTCAGATGTGCCGAGCTACCTCGGCTTACTATATCATAATATATAAATTCTTATTTATGAACAATTTATAAAGAAAGACAAAAGGAAGTGGCACAGTCAATGCTGACCGGAACTGTAATTTCAATCAGTACTGGTTTTCAGTTACTAACGTCATCAGATGTGACATATTAACATATGAAAAGGATATTTATGTCGGAGATTGGAGCACGCATTGTCACATTTTAATCGACTGCGGGTATTCGGATATAACAATGGGCAACACTAATGTTGAATCTTAATCGATTGGGGGTATTTGGATATTGTAGCAGGGAACACTGTCGATGATTTGTTAGATGTAAATGTCATTTCGAGGAAGTATAAAAAGAGGAACGCGGTGCGGGAGCGAACACAAAATCCCTTTCTCTTCCCTCATAGCACTGTCCTACTCTTCAACCCTTCCACATCCAATATCTTCTCATCTTTCTCCTCCCCCTCATACAACTTCTTTATCTACATATATATGTATATATAAAATTTATTTCGTTTAGCTTGCGGATACCGGATCCGCGAGCCCTGAGTCCGATGAAGCCGCTATAGTTGTCAATAAAACTGCGGCGAGAACATCACCATCAAAAAAAAAAAAAATGCAGCGAACACTTGCTCGGAGGACAGAGTACGGCGAACACCAGTATAGCGGACCATCCAACTGTTGTCGTTGTTGTTTAGTAATCTGTTGTTGTATTACAAACCTATCGAGTATTGTTTCATCGACAATGAATGAAGATTGGAGAGAAGAACGCCCGCATCCTATCAACCTCTCTTCGTTATATATGTATATTAGAGATATCCAGAGATTTGGTAGCGATATTGTTTCTTTCGCTTATAGGTCAGAGTCTTTATAAATAGATTTTATAAGTACCTTCCCTAAAAGGAGTTTTGCGGGGGTATTAATAACGCGATCGGGCTCAAGGGGCGGCTGGTTGCCGCAGTCTAATTTTCAAATCTAATTCGGACAGCAGAGCGGACGAGGAACAGCTAGTGTATATATATATATATGTGTTATATGAATTATAATGAAATAAAAGTTAGTTTTAAATTCTGACATATATTTAGCAACAACGTAAGGATTAAGGATAGTTATAATAGTATTGATTTTATATTACTTCCTTTCTCCTGCCATTTCCTCAGCCGGCAGAAGTCGGCATAATATGTCTTCCATATCCCTTTATCAGCCGTCTTATCTGAATTCACACTCTTCTTACACATGTCATCTTTCACACAATCCATCCACGCTTTTTTCTGTTTTCCTCTACCCTTTTAACCATCCACGTACATTCTCATTACTTTCTTTGTTATATTTCCTTCATCCCTCTGCATAACATGCCCGTACCACGCTAACCTCTTACCCCTTGATTTTATATTACTATTGTTTCAATTTTTATTACATACATTTTTTGTGTGATTGCATGAATATGCTCTAGTATAGGCAATAATAATCTTGAATTATGTCGCCTTTTTTTAGAACAAAACGTATAGGAAATTTTTAAGAGATATAGGCAAAGATTTTCAGAGGATCTATTGTAGGTCTGATATTAGTAGAAATATTTAAATGATATTTATCTATTCATCAGTTCAATTTAATCCAAAAATAACGTTACTGGTTCAACCTAAATAAATTCAAACTAAATCATGACTCGCAAATCTTTTTCATTCAATGTAATCCATTTTGTTAGTTCACCTCCATGGAAAGCATTAGCTCTGACTGACTAAGCTGTTTCGTGTTTCGTTGCCGAATCGAAAGCTAAAATTAGAAAACTTTGCCGTGAAACTAAAACATTACCTTTGTTACGATCTTTCGCTCAACAAATTTTTATTATAATTGATGTTTGTTAAACTACATGAGATGTTGAAAGCGCTATGCTTGGAGTTCTGCGCAATCGAATTAAAAACTAGGAGATCCGTAGAAGATTTAAAGTCAATGATGTAGACTGAGGCAATAGGTAGGACACAATGGTCGATAGACGTAGGCCTCAAGATTGACGATCTGGTGAAGGTTGTGGGAAACCTCGGGATGGAAGGAACGTTAAACTCATCGATGTGGAGACTTTTAAGACACCATCGACTGATGATGATGAGAACGATGAATATTTAATAAAATATAATATATATAATAAATAACATTTAAATAATTAAACATGATTGATAAATATTCAGAATCAAGACTTTATAACAGTAAGATAATAATCAATACTGATAGCCAGTAACCTAACAGTTCTAGAAGTTTCTATTAAATTTAGCGCGCCGAGGTCATACTGTCGCCGCTTGCACGTCGCTGTGTGAACTATT
Organism: Troides oblongomaculatus; assembly: GCA_029032895.1. NCBI lineage: Eukaryota > Metazoa > Arthropoda > Insecta > Lepidoptera > Papilionidae > Troides > Troides oblongomaculatus. The sequence goes on from JARDWC010000435.1 coordinate 851,156, forward strand.
TCGAAATTAAACTCCTCACTATATTCCGAGCTTTCTAATTTTCTCAAACAAAGACCTTTTATATCCGAAACTAGACGTAGGTTGTGTGTTATATTCTAACACAGCAGCAACTCTAAAATCTCTGTCTATAGTCAAGTTGCCCTCATTTTTCTACAGCACTCCATTTTCTCGCAGTAAATTTATTAAAAATTTTCTACATCCTTTAATTTTCAGAATTTTAAGCACTGTGTTACTAAATGAGAGAGTAAGACCTAAAAAATTATAATCAGTGCTTTTTGGCAACTAAAATATTAAATCGACTTGCCCTGAGATTTATCTAGATTTAGTAAGATCATCAAATTATTATATATATTTAAAAAAGGTAGACGTAGATATGTCTTCTCACAAGTATTTTAAATAGTATTTAATCGATTAAGTATAAATCGATTTGGAAAGATATTCTTAGACTATAGAAAGTATATGAAGTAACAAAATGGCGTTGTAACAGTAGTTTCTTAGTATCTTTTCAGGTTTCTCATTATCTATTTGTGTTACATGTTCTATAATGTCCTGATTTATATCATCATCGTCATCATCATTAACCGATAGACGCTTACAGCTGAAGCTGCTTGGTCTTATATATAAACATAATCAAGCCTCTCACATATAACGAGAGTGTCAAGTACAATTAACTCCAGATCCATGTCAAGTGTTTTGTATAATTTCATTTCTAGTTTTGATTAATTAGAAACATATTGAAAATTATTATTCTAAAGTATAGTATTAAATGACTATATTAAATTTCTTTATATATCTATTACTAGTTGTTGCTTTGCCACCCGCGACTCTATTTGGGGAAGATATTTTGTAAAATCCATTCTTAGCTGACCTCTAACTGGCAGAAGCAATATCTCTAACAGATTTTATATCTTTATTTCTATTACTTTCGGAGATCTATCGATCCGTCAATGAATCTTAGGATATCTACATTTTTTATATAATTAAGTGACGAGCTGAGCGGATCATTCACCTGATGCAAAGTGGTACTAGATAAGATGTGCTACACCACATTACGCTTATCGCCAGAGACCTAAAATGTTGTGACTCGTTACCCCAGTAATTTCACTAGGTACGATACCATTAAAACTGGTACACAGTGACACTACAACACACTACTGTTTGGCGACAGGAACAAGCGCTGTGGTGGTATCTTTCTAAACGGTTAGTAACAGAGACCCACCACCAGTGAATCCTCCTTTTATATAATGTTCCGTTTCTTTAAGTGCGTTAAAAGATGAATACTTTGTAGTTTGAATTATGACCCTAATAATGTGAAGGTGTGAAGAATTTGGTATACACCCAAGGCACCATTCATCGCGCTCCATTCTCCAATTCATCTATTGTCAAATATGTAGACTTGAATGATATATTGTATACAACAGAAAATATGATTGAAGTAAAACGTTGGCTATATGAGTCAAGGGAAATAAACTAAGGTAGAGCGTGTCGCGAAAATTAAATATACATGCGTAAGGTTGGCAGAACTTTATCATACATTTTTACCAGCCGTCTTAATGTTGGCACTACTGGACTACAGAACTCGACGCTCGTAACTAAAGAAACAATGCCACTTATCCACCACTGGCTAAGTGCGACTTACCATCAGGTGAACGTCTTCTCGTCGAGTTGTAGAAAAAAAATGATTTATATATAGGCTCGTTAATAATTAGACTATTATGAAAATTAGCTTTTTAAAGCTCAGTTACATATACGCGTTTAAAGATGGCATCGCTTTTTCTCGCCTCTCTCTCTAACATGAATTTCGTTCAAAAACATTTATCTAATTATTAATTATATCCTTTATATATATATATATTTATATAAGTTACTCGTGAATAATCATTCGGGTTCTGCCCGCCGTACCGATCGGACGTCCCATGCGTCCGCTGCCAGTGCGCGATACAGATACGCCCGCTCAGTGCGTCTCGCTCGTGCTCGTGCGCGTCACAACGCCGCTTAGGCGGCCGCCATTTGCGCTTGCGCGCGTCAGTGCAGTGCAGTGATAGTGCTGTGAATTAGTGTATCAGAACGCGAAAACTCTGCCGGAGCCTGGTTCCGGCACTGTAAGTAGCATTTTTTTTTAATCGCCTCAGAGGCGAGGTTATTAGATAGTGTCTGTCGCATTAGGCGACGGCTAGGCCCCCTGCTCGAACAAATACACAACCCCCCGCCGCACGGCGGGGCGGCAGCTCACAAAATGGCGTCCGTGCAAACGGACGCCTTAATGAAACAATTTGCGTGCTTTGCACGCAAACAGTTCCCAGAAGTCTGGGAACAATTTACCAACCCGGCCTCTGCCGTTCCCGCACGATCCGTGAGCTTTGACACGGACAGCCCGGCCTCTCCGGACCCGACCCCCGCGACTCGAGCGCAAAGCAAGGCGAGGGCCCCCATGGCGGGGCCTTCCAAGCCCGAGCTGCCCGCCTCCTCCGAATCCGACTCGGAGGGCTCCGCTAGCGGCAGCGATATGGAGGTGGACCGTCCACTCTCCAAGACCACCGACGAAGAGGGCTTCACCCTCTACGTCAAGAAGCGCAAACGCGCTTCTAAGCGGCCCTCCGAGTCAAACTCGGACCGCTCCTCGCCGACCAGCACGCCGGCAAAAAAGGTTGCGCCTCTCGCGCACCCTCCCAACACCTCGGCCCCGCCCGAGAAACGCGGCCCGAAGCCGCCTCCCCCGATTGTCCTCCAGGACAAGTCCAAGTGGAACGATGTTTCCAGGTGGTTCGCGGACCACAAAATCACATGCCCCAAAGCGCAGAACACCGCGCAGGGCATCCGCATCAACCTCCAAACGGTTGACGACTTCCGGGCTGCCACCAGGCACCTGCGGAACGCCGGACTCGGCTTCCACACCTTTGCTCTCCCCGAGGAGAAGCACCTCCGCGTTGTCATACGCGGAATCCCAACGGAGATCGACATCTCCGAGGTCGTCGACGACCTGAAAAAACAAAATTTCCCAGTGCTGGAAGCCCGTCGCATGACTAGCATGCGAACAAAGGCCGTACTCCCACTGATAATGACAAGTCTCGAACTCTCTCCGGAGGGTAAAGAGATTTTCAGCATCACCCGCCTGTGCAACCTCACCAGCGTGAGGGTAGAGGTCCCGCACAAAAAAGGCATCATCGGCCAATGCCACCGATGCCAACTTTACGGGCACTCAGCCCGTAATTGCTTCGCCCGCCCGAGGTGCGTCAAATGCACCGGGGACCACGGGACGAAAGAATGCTCCCGCACCACGGAAGCGACAAACCCACCGAGCTGCGTCCTTTGCAAAACCGAGGGACACCCCGCGAACTATCGCGGGTGCACCAAAGCCCCGCGTAGGCAACCCGGGGCCGCACAACGGCGCACCACCGCCCCCACAAAGGCTGCACCGCAGCCATCTGTCTCGTCCAGGCCACCGCCCGCACAGCCGGCCGTCCCGCCGGCGGTGTCGGCGTGGAGCAAACCGCTCCTTAAGCCAAAAGCCGCCGAGGCTCCAAAAGCCGCCCCTTTGTCGGGGCCGCCGAAACCACAGGCTGCTCCCAGCCAAACAGCTCCGCCTTCGGAGCTACAGAACATTCTCGCCTACATATCAAAGGTGAGTATCAAAGATATTCTTCTCTTAGGAGAAAAATTGCGAGCCGCGAAAAGCTCGCATGATAGGTTGAGGGCCTGCATCGAGCACGCCGACACTCTCGCTGCACTCGAAGAACCCTTCGTTTAGCCACAGCCCAGGATTCTGTCCGAGACCTTTGGTGTTCCATCTCACTCAACCGTTATGCAAATACACCAGATCTTAGGAAGAGTTAAACCCCGCTCGCTGACTGTCGCGTACTTCAACGCGAACGGCATCCGCTCTCAAAAGGAGGAAATAAGCCTTTTCCTTAGGAACCATGACGTCGACGTCATGCTCATTCAGGAAACATTCCTCAAACCGTTTCATCGCAATCCGAAAATCGCGAACTACCATATTATCCGCCACGACAGGCTGACCGCCCCAGGAGGCGGCACTCTCATCTACTTCAAGCGGGCCCTGCATTGCATACCGCTTGATAGTCCAACCCTCGCCAAAATAGAAGTCTCGGCGTGTAAAATCTCCCTCACCGGTCATCAACCGATCGTCCTAGCATCCGTCTATCTGTCCCCGACAAAAGAAATGCGGGAAACAGACATAAGAACCCTTCTCGACCTAGGGCCGGCTGTCATCGTCGCCGGCGATCTAAACAGCAGGCATAGCACCTGGGACCCGATCATGTCAAACCGAAATGGTATAATCCTCTCCAAGCTCGCGGATAAGCTCAAGTTTAACATTGTAGCTCCGCAAACCCCGACGAGATACCCTACCGTCGCGTTTCACAACCCATCCACACTAGACATTGCGTTATTCAATAACGTAACCGTCCCACTGCATTCGATCGAGACCATAGACGATCTCAGATCCGACCACCGCCCGGTTCTTATGAAGCTGGGCCGGCCCGCTGGTGAGGTCCCTCTGACCAAAACCATCGTCAACTGGCGCAGCCTCGAGGTCAAACTCAAGGCCGCGAACCCCCAGCACCTAGACGGAATCCCTGATACGATCGAATCGCTCGGCGCTGCAAACCGAGCGATCGACTCGTTAACGCATCATATCGCCACAGCCGTCGAGGAATCGTCGCGAACGGTGCCCGAGTCGGACTACCTTCTCGGGTCCTTCCCGGCGGACATTCGTCGGTTGATAAGAGCGAAAAACGCCACAATGAGACTCTATACACGATACAGATCCGAGGAGCTCAGGATAAAACTGCGCCGCCTCCAAAGGCTGGTAAAAGAGCGCATATCCGAACTCAGATCCGACAGATGGGACAATCTGCTTTGCGACTTGGAGCCTTCGAGCGCCAACTTTTGGCGTCTGGCCCGCAGTCTCAAAGCGGAGAACATGGCCCGCATGCCTCCCCTCGTAATGAGCGATGGTTCCTCCCTTGCGTTGGAGGATGCCGAAAAAGCAGATTGTCTCGCCGACAGTCTAGAGAGCCAATGCACTCCCTCTACCGCACCAGTGGACCCCGATCACCTCAAGTTGGTCGAGGACGAGGTGCGTCGCAGGGCAGCCCTCCCACCAGAAGGTCCCCCTCTAAAACCGGTTTCCCCCGGTGAGGTCGTTGACATCATAAAGAGGCTGAAAACCAGATCAGCCCCGGGATCCGACAACATCTCCAACAGAGTTGTGAAAAGTCTCCCGCCCCCGATCGTCGGTCTGCTAGTGGCCATATTCAACGCCCTGCTAGCCGACTGCTCCTTCCCAGACGCCTGGAAAGAGGCCGTAGTGATAGGTATTCCGAAGCCCGGAAAGCCGAGGAACCTACCCAACAGCTACCGTCCGATCAGCCTACTGAACACCTTGGGCAAACTCTACGAGCGCATCATTCTAGAGCGTCTGCGCCATTTCACCGCAGAGAACAATCTCCTCCCCGACGAACAGTTCGGATTCAGGAGCAACCACTCTTGCGTCCATCAAGTGCACCGACTGACCGAGCACATTTTGGCCGGTCTCGAGCACAGACAAACGATCGACACCTGCGCCGTCCTATTCGACGTCGCGAAGGCGTTCGACAAAGTCTGGCACGAAGGCTTGATATTCAAGCTTTACTCTCACAAAGTGCCAGACCGTCTAGTCACCGTCATTCGAGACTACCTCTCGAATCGCTCCTTCCGCTTTCGCGTCGAGCACGCTCTCTCCTCGCCCCGGCAGATTAAAGCCGGCGTCCCTCAAGGCTCTTGCCTCTCTCCGCTACTCTTCTCGCTCTACACGAGCGACATACCCAGAGACCCCTTTGTCAAGATGGCCCTTTTCGCGGACGACACCGCTCTTTATCACTCCGGCAGAGCCCCGGGTCTTATAACGATGCGCCTACAGAACGCGACCACCCGCCTAGGCGAGTGGTTCCGGACGTGGCGAATCGACGCAAACCCGGAGAAAAGTGAAGCCATTCACTTCACCCACCGAAAGTCATCTACCCTTCTCAAGAAGGCGACAAAAAGCGGCCATAAACTCGGCCAGATCTCCCTTTTCGGCCAGTCCATCCCATGGAGGAACTCGGTCAAATATCTCGGCGTCACGCTCGACGCCAGACTCAATTTTATCGCCCACATTCGCGAGGCGAGAAAGAAAGCGGCCCAAGTACTGGGCAAGCTATACCCCCTGCTGTGTAAGAAGAGCAAGCTCTCTCTCAGACACAAGCTTCACCTTTACAAGGTATGCGTAAGACCTGTAATGTCTTACGCAAGCGTTGTCTTCGCCCATTCGTCCGAAGACCGTCTCAAACCTCTCCAGACTCTCCAGAACCGTTTCACCCGCATCGCGACTGGTGCCGAATGGTATCAGCGCAACGTGGACATTCACAGCGACCTTAAACTTCCAACAATCAAGGATCACTTCAGAGAGTGCTCCGCGACCTACTTTGCCAAGGCGGCAACTCATCCCAACCCTCTGGTGGCCAGCGCGGCCAACTACGAGCTGCCTCCGAATCCCAGGACGAGAAAGCGCAGACCGCGGCACGCGCTTATTCCGACATCCCAAGGGGTCCCGCAAACCACACACACGCCCACAGTCACCGACAACACCGACGTCACCACACACACTTCGGACACTACCAACACGCTCCGAATATCATCATCACGCCGCCCTCGCTTCAGAACGCGGCGCCGCAGCTACTCACACACCGCGTACACTAAGTACACCCGCGATCGTGGGCGGTCCTCACCGCCCAGAAATTCCGATACAGGCGAAGGTAGTCAGGGAACGGGCCCGCGCCCGGCCTCGACGACCGAGTAGAATCGCCAGATAATGCACTACAAGAACCAGACACATACAATCATCCGCCAGACGGCTACATCCCGCGTAGCGCATTTTAGTTTTTTAAGAAACTTCAGGCCGTGGATCCGGGTCCACGAGCCCAGTGTCAGATGAGCTGTAAGAGCCGCTGTGGCTTCCAGCCCGCTCATAACAAGAATATAGTCGTGAATAATATATATTTTCACTTTAACTTAGATTTCGTCAACCCTAAGTGATACATCTAAGCACGTTTCAAGTTTATTTAAGACATCGTTGCGACGTGTAGGGGTAAAATTACTAACTTTGTTGTGCCCATAGTAATAATATAAAGGCCTTTATTTAAACGAAATTATAAATAATATATAAAAGAACAAAAACATCCCTAATTTTTTTTTGTCTGTCAGACGAAACGATGATGCGAGCGAGACGTTCATCTAAGTAACGCCTGCTCCTAACAACGCGGCGCCAGTTAGAATGATATACACTGCATCGAATTGTCGTCATCGTCTTCAGACATAAGGTTTTAAATCTCGTTACCGCAGTAATTACACCAGCTACTCGTGCAAAGCGTTTCAAAGTAGAACACAGTAATATTTGCACGCGACTGTTCGTCGTCAGAAATAGAAGCTGTGGTTGTATCTATACTACCTACACGGTCTCCGGCACAGGTTAGTATACTATTGACTAGTAAATGAATTATTCCAAATTTTACTCGCAGTGTGCTAAGATATATAGACTGCTTCCTTCGAGGAGGAAGGAAACAGCCCAAATCTTTCTTTTGTTAATACTAAAGAAAGACTTCGAAAAAGAGTGAATATTTTTAATGTATAAAGTAGATAGGTATCACCGCAACTCTTATTTCTGCCTTCAAACATTACTGTGGTCCAGTTTGAAGTGAGCTGTAGTAAGTGAAGTTACTGGAGTAACGAGACAGCATCTTATGTCATCAGACAAACACGTGGTGCTGTGTATATCGTCTTAACACACGCTGTGTAATCGGCAGTAACCATTAAACGAATGTCTCTCGAGACTGATCGATGTGGTGATCTTTGAGATAGGCCTATGTCTAGCAGTGGGCGTGTATCGACTGATGATGATGATAAATGTGTCCCTGATCTCATCGCTTTGTCCAATGAAAAAAAGATATTAAGTTACTACCCCCAGTATTTCACTAGCTTCAAAACTGTATGATAAGACTAGACGACGCGATGGTACCTACTTAAACGGTAAGAAAACTACCACCATTAAAATGATATAATGTATAGAGATGAGTTTGATAGAATAAAGAGCGATAACTGTCAAGACAAAAGATCACATATTTTATAATAATAAAAAGGCACTTACTCCATCCGAATGGTCTCGCTTCAGGAACGGTCGGCTCCTTTTTTCTCTCCTTTAATAATAGACTTGTGAAGTTGAAAGGCGGCTCCGAATTAGTTTACAAATCGTTAGCTAAAAGCTAAATTATTATACCATCCATTAGATTTCACGATTTTTAGTTTTATATACAAAATTTGCTCAATGCTTTCATTGGTTTTTATATCCATTATTTAGAAAATAAGATTAAATCGTAGTTATGTAAATTACTCTACATCGATCGATTCTGCACTTCTCGCATCTTCTTCTTCCTGCAACCTTCAACAGACGTCAGACCAGCTAGTGGGGGGATTGCCAACACTGCGTCTTCAGTACGCCCCATTCGAAGACCAAGGTCTTCCATGTCTATTGCCACTTGAAAATGGTAATCTTTTGGACTACGTCTGTGACCTTAGTTCTGCTGCGGAACTCAGACAAGAACCGATGGGAAAAGAGTTTTTACAATCGAGTTTTTTATATACAGTAAGTTATAAACTTACTGTAAGATAAGTAAAGAACTTATTACTACCATCAGGTGAACGTCTTGATGGTCTATGGTATCGTAGCTTCGTTGAAGCAAAAAAAAAAGTCGATTGTAAAATACTCTTTTTTCATCGGTTCTTGTCTGAGTTCCGCTGAGTCTGAGTCGATAGTAGGTGACACGCTTATCCATAACAACGTGCCGCTATTTAGGATATCAATTGCCCCACATTGTCCATCTTCTTGAATCATAAGAAGTTAAGTCTCGTTACCTCAGTAATTACACTAGCTACAACACCCTTCAAAACGCAATACAGTAATGTTTTCATACTATTTGGCGGTAGAATAGGCACTGCGGTGGTACCTACCTAGACGGTCTCCGGCAATAGAGACTTACCACCAGTATGGTACGTGATATGCCTACCCATACCAAAGTGCGCTAATTAGGATGATATCCACATTGTGCTCGTCGCCTTCATACATAAGATGTCTTGTTACCTCAGTAATTACACTAGCTACAGCGTTCTTCAAACAGGAACCAGATCGAGGCTTGATATTCTATGTCTTAAGGCGACGAGCACAAACTGGTGCTGTGTTTATCATCATAAGTAGCGTTACCAGGTGGACATCTCATCATATAAAAATATTCATATAATCCTAATACTGACGAAGAATCAGAAGATAAACAAGAACACATAAAACGAGAGAGAGGAGAGGTAACCACAATGGTGGTGTAACTTCAGAATCTTTAAGAGGATGTAGCTGTGAAGGGTGAAGAGTTTATCTGATTGCAAATATTACATTTCCTTAGCAAAAGAAATTGTATTGGTATCTAGATTTTTATCTGTAGCAGAATGTTACTACAATTTGTTTATTGTTATTCGTCATCATCATCATCAGCCGACAGACATCCACTGCTGGATATAGGCCTGCCGCAAAGATCTCTATATTGATTGGTCCCGCGTTACTCGTTTGTTATTACTTTACATATATTTTCATGTTAAAAAAGAGCATTGTTTGATCTTCTTTATCAAATATGGGCTTATCACGACATTAACTTCACATGATGTTGACAATGAGGATGGTGAAGCGTATTCACGCAGACTACCAATAGTAACAGTACCAGTTGATTTACATCAATGATGTCTGCAATGATAGCAGCAGACTTAAAGTGTTTAAAATAATATCTCATAATATAATATGACTCCGGGATCGAACCGGCATCCTCCTAGTCACTAAGCTGGTGAACAATACTTTAAATTATATTAGTCATTTTAATCAGTGTCCAGGGTTAACGTATTAGTTCAATTTACAAAGGGATAAATAGAAACCGCAGCGGTTTAAATAGTTCGGATCCGACTAAGTAAAGCTTGTCGAGGACCACAAGTGAGACTTTCAATGTAAATATTTACACCCTAGCTCGTGGACTGAACTTTGGAAGACCGGTGTGAACGACCTCACCTCTCAACATCAATGTTTACCTCATCTCAAAGGATAGAAGTAAAATCGTCATAGAAGCTAGACTTTAAACCAATACATAAAATTTGATCAAACGTGCTATACTCCTAAGGTGGATTAAAAATAACATATATTCTTTTTTTTAACACTCGCATTTGATTTCACGTAACTTTAAGTGATAATAAGGCCATAGATGTAAGAGTATTCTCATCCAGAAAATATTTCTTTCATACATTATCTGTTGGAACATAGCGATGTAGGTAAAGCGGAAGATTTACAGTATGAAGGAGGAAGCTATTTAAAAGGGTAATTTAAATTAAAGAACAATCCAAAATCTAGAAATCTAAGTGTTTACAAAGCTCATGAGCTCAGTGGTGACTGTGCCACATGATAGTGCCTCTTTAAAAGATCTGATGATCATTATTATCACAGTATTTAGCTTTAGGTATCAAAGATCAACTAAAACACTGAAGAAAACCACCGACAAAGTTTTATGGGGTTAATATCCCTTGTAACATATAACTTAAAAGCTTATGTTATCGTTAGTAGGTCTCTGTTGCCGTAGACCTGCTATTTAGGTAGTGTGCGAACATTAATGTGTTCCGGTTTAAAAGGCGCTGTAGCTATTGTAATCGCTAGGGTAAGGAACTTCATTATCTTATGATTCAGGCGACGAGTGCATTAAGGTGCAGTATTGCATCACTTACGATCAGGTGAACATCATACTCGTCTCATCGTTTAATCGAAAAAAAATAGAGCTTTATGTCTTGTCTATGGCAGGTATTAAAGGCTTTAAAGGCGCTATAGCTAATGAAATTTCTGTAGCCAGTCCTAACATCGTATGTCTCAAGACCACGATCACGATTCGCTACAGCGCATATAGTATTAGTAACGCCAGGTTGTTATAGACAGAAGTGTCATTTATCAGGTGAACGACTCGCTCGTCTCGTCGCCACGTCCAAATAAATATTTCCAACTTAAGCTTACTGTTAAGTTGATACCTTCGACACTTTCAAGACATCGCGTTTCGTGGATAAGGAAGGAAACTTTTCTTATTACAGCCTGTCAATACTGTCTCTCGTCCGGAACATCGAATAACCTGACAAGGGATAATAGAAATTTCTGACGACTTACAACTCGTCTAACTGTCTTTTAACAGCCAATTTACGTCCCCACTGTTGGGGCACAGGCCTGCCCTCAATATAACGACGATGGGCCATAGTCACCACGCGGGACCAACGCGGATTGATGACTTCACACACAGCTTAGAATAAATTCTAATTCATGGAAACTTCGCATTCAAGGAAAACATCGCAGGTTTCCTCGCGATGTTTTCCTTCACCGTTTGTATCTCACTGTTGTAACTTAAGTTCACAAATGTACATAACTTAAATATTAAGTCATCGGTACATGCCAATTCCAATCCGAAATCTTTTTTTTTCCCTTTGCGTATGGTTAGGGCCTTTATTTACGCTTGTCATTTACCATCATTATCCTATCATAATTACAGACCGTCGCCTCCTTGTACTTATTTCTGAATAGGGGTGGAGAGCCTGAAAGAGAAGCATCCTCTGTAGCATCTTCTTCCTTTTCTAATGAGTTTACATTTTTATTTATTTTGCACTTTTACTTTTTTATCCGCAACCTTTGGAATGAAAGCACGCTCTAACCATTAGGCCAGCGAGCTTAAGCGTCTGCGTAGTGGTTAAGCGATTCTCTGTAATTCGGAGTTCCCCACTTCTTTTCTGAAACCATAACAATAGTAGAGTTTCATTAGTGGTCCTTAGCATACCTATAATAATAATAACTAAGTCCTCTTATTCTACAAAGTGACGACACGAACGACACGATCACTTGATGGTAAGTGATACGCCAGCTCATAACAAGGTAGAGCTATTTAGGATCATAGCACCATCAACCACCATTAAAATTTCATTACCCCAGTGTCTTCTCTAGATATCTTCTCCCTAAAACCCTTCTCCAACTAGTGAAGGTTGGCGATCAGCGCGGTACAGTCCTCTCTGTCTCTGGTCTGGCGGAACAATTCGTACGCCCCAGACACGCCAGTCCAATCCCTGATACTCCTCAACTATGACTTTCTTCATCTCCCCACGTTTCGTTTTCCACTTTACCCATTATAATCAGCTGCAGAAGATCATATTGCTGATGACGGAGTACATTACCGAGGAGATTTTACGTTTCTTAAACGCAAGCACGAGGTTACGCTTTTGGCCAATTCTTTGAAGAAAACTGACATCTCTAGCTGTAGCGCCCTACAAACCTGATAGTAATGTTTGCACACTATTGTTTCACGGTAACCTACCGTGGTGCAATCTATCATCATATAAAATATAAACTGTTTAACCAACCCTAAAAAAGAAGTGAGTCAGCGTGGTGGTAAAGCCCAAATCACCCCATACTAATTCCTATACGATCGATGAGGAAATCTTTGGATGAGACCTATATCCAGCATTGGATATCTATCGACTGATGATGATGATGATGATGATGAACAAACACTTAAAATGTGATTTACTATACGCATCCTTTTTTAAAGATACTATTCTCTTTATTAATTTATTTACAAAGGAATTGATGGTAACTCATTTTCCTTGTCTGGAAATTTGTATCGCACACCGCAGCGCCTATTTTCACTGCGAAACTGTAATATGCAAACATTACTATGCTCCGGCTTGAAAGGTGGTGTAGCTAGTGAAATTACCTAGGTAATAAAACTTGACATTTTAAGTCTCAAAGCGACGAGCACAATGAGGCGCTGTATATCATTTTAACTAGCCCCACGCTGTTATGAACAAGACAATCACAATCAAGTGAACACCTCGAATTAATTTTCTTATGCCATTTTCATTAAATTTTGTATTAAATTCTAATCTCCAAAAAAAAAACGCAAAAATGGAAATCTCAACCGAAGTTAAATCTGATGAAATTTATTAACAGTAACATTGAGACTATAATCCAGGTAATCGGCTTAAGTTACTTTAGTAATATTAAATTTCAGAGCTTTTTTTTCAAGAAACTCTGAAAAGTCAAATAGATTCGGTAATCATTTCGGACGTAACAATTTACTAACTCGATTTGCGGTCTCCTTTAGTCCCCGGAATGAAAAAATCAATTGTTCGAAGTAAAAATAACGGTCGTACGGAACCCTACTTAATCTTGAATGAGGCATTAATTTGATATAAAAAATCCACTTTAGATGAAATAACTATTGCAGTGAGCTTTCGTCTGGTGGTAAGTAATTCATTCACCTGTCTACATCAATTTCCGTTAATTAAGATGATATATACCCATACTGTGCTCGTCGTCTTAAGACTACGCGTTCAGTTCTTAACCTGTCATTTCTTTAACTACAGCCCTTGAAACCAGAACACAGTAATGTTTGTTGTTTGTGTACCTACTTGCTCATCGCAACGCTGATGACGAATCATAAAATTTAACCTTTTTTGATAATGTAAAAGAAAGATTTGGACTGTTTCTTTCCTTCTCCCACACTACTGTTCAGCGGCGGAAATAGAAGCTGCAGTGGTGTAAGGTCTCCGGCAAGAGAGATTTTTTTTTTATCACAGGGAAAACCTAAAAAGTCACGGATGCAATATATATGCATATATTTTTTTAAGAATCTATTAGTGAACATTAATATATTTGTTATTACTTTTATATCACTATATATTTGTAAAGAGATTTCTAATGAAATTATTATAAAGGGAATAGGGGTAGTATTACGTAATAAATCTAGAAATAAATATATCTAGAAATATAACGTTCATCCTTTGAAATGATGCGCCTGTAACCTTATTTGAAACGTGCTTGGGTCTTTTACTATCAGGGTTGGCAAAAATATAATATAATAAATAGTTCGTAAATATTAGAAGAAATAAAAGACAAAAGCTAAATAGGATACATCCATGTAGTTATTTCAAATGTATTTTTTTATGTTTTAAAAAGAAAAAAATATAAAGTAAAAAAATAAATCAATAAAAGTACTTGCACAATTAAAAAAACATTTTTTTTTGAAGAATTTATTATATAACTCATCAGTTCCATACCATTACATAAAAGGCGATGATATTTAAACGCCGCCATTTTGTGGCGCTCTTTCCGTGACCTCACTGTAAAACAATATCAACAATGAAGCGTTCTAATATTTATTGATTTATTAAAATGAAATTTATATAGATATTAGAAAAAATGTAATAGTCTTTAAAATATAGAGTTAAGAAACTAAAAGAAAGTACTGTAATAAAAATAATGATGAAATAAAGATAGTATGTGTGTGAAACTCATTTCAAGGAAGAATGAAAGTAGATATAGTATGGAGTATAAAGAGAGAAAAATGGACAGAATACGAGGATAGGTATAAAAGAAGAAAAGTAAGGATAAAGAGAATAAGGAAAAACAAAAAATGTAATAAGTAAAAGGCTCACAAATGCCCGGTGGAATGATTAAAAAAAAAAGTTAATTTATAAGAGCTGTTTAATATGGACGGAAAGGTCATATTATTGTATTGGTCCTATCTCCCACAAAACGATCAGAACTAAACCCAATTGATGTGATTCCTTTGTCTTCCGTTTTATTGAAGAAATTGTAGTCATAAAAATAACCGCGAAACAGTATACTATATAAACAATATTACAAAAAAAATTCACTAATCTTGAAATATTTCGCTATATATTATATGCTATAACATAAACTATATTTTACTTTGTTATAAAAACGTTGATAATATTGTAACATATATATTAAACATGTAGTTATTCACAGTAATTGTTCAGTAATTAAAATTTTGGGGTTAAGAATAAGGTTATTCTCCTCTTTCTTTAGATCTCTGTTTGGCCAGCTACGATTACACTGTTGCCAATCTGCCAACATGACAATATTATGTATGTTATGTTGGCAGATTATGCAGCTGTATACCAACTGTCAACTTTTGAAAGCTTCAGTATTCTGCACGTACCTACACTAGCTAAAAGCTAATGACGTGTAAGTCGTGACGAAGTGACGTGTAGTGTAGACGTGCAATAAAATAAGATAAAATTTTTATTTATTATTACCTTGTTTACCATTAAGTTAGGGTAGGGTTTTTTTCTTTTTTTTGAGGGAGCTTTCATCCATTAGAGATACGTCAGCTCCATTTATTATACATAGTTATTTCACTATAGAAGACTACATCACCGGTCACCATCACGTGTGATACCTTCCTACGGCTAGTGTGTGACTATTAATAATATTAAAAACGGTTTCATAAACATTAGGTTTCTGACTCTGATCTAGGGATCAACCCTAAACCCTAAACCTAAACATAATTTCATTTTCGCAGAACAAGTTGCTGTGCTTTATTTCCCTGGTATCTTATTCTAATGTCGTTTAAGCTTTGGCGGCAGCTCATTGTGTGTTATGTAGTCGAACAAAGACTACAGTACAACATTAAACTATATATTATCAATGTCATTGATCAAATCAAAACTAGCGTGTGGAAGGAAATCGTCAAGCTACTTAAAAACTACCCCAAATATGGCCCCGAAATCAAACCAGAGATCTCAGTATGATAATGAAGTTTAGTCTCTGTGCCAAGATCTGGCCATTGCCTTGATGTAATGGTTAATTTTCATTTACTTATGATGATAGTGTCATCACTTCGTTATTTAATTGTAAAAACGATATACATTTAGTAAATCCGTATCTAGCTAACTGTCACTAGTATTACAAGTCCAATAAATTTCATGAGGACACAGTACATAACGTGAATACATTAATCAATAACTAAAAGACTTAACTCATAGTTTGTTTATGGGACAAATCTAAAAATGATTTTTGGAATAATAATGTAGTGGACTAATCGTTCAACATGGTCATCAACCAGTACACTTTCACTTCTGGAGATAGACCTCCATGAAAATTCTACATACCCCGATCCAGTCCAGCGCTGCCCGCATCAGTTAATTGCTTACATGTCAAAAGCGAGCAGACTAACAAAAACTGAGCTTTTCATTAGCTTATAAAATTAATTGCGTACAGTTGAAGGATTGTTCTTCGTGTACCATCATCACAACACTATTAAATATCTCAAACGTGAGTGTACGAAGCCAAACATTCAGCACAACGATATAAGCAAACACAAAAGCACTCCAAGTCCGTAATTTCGTTTCGTCTATGAAGCCGGTATCATTGAGAGGGTACATTGCGGCATACACACTGCGGTTACTGTACTACTGTGAACTTAAACCAGTCAGTAATGTAGTAAAAGCAAGATTTACTAGTAAGAATTTACTAACGATCAATCTTCACAGAATACAGTCCAGGATTATTGCCGCCATTTATGCCGCCAAACAGTTTTACACTTAGAAATGCGCTGTAGCCTAGTATTCGTTTTTTACTGCTGACAGGATTTTGTTGTTGTACCACCATAATCTATAGAGATTATGGTGGCAACAGTTAGAAATAGTTCTAACGTCAAACAGTAATATTCAGATCATGCTACTTGTATCGGATTGAAAGACGTTAAAACTAGTATAATTACGGTGGCAATAACTCTTAAAATCTTATATAACAAGGCGACGAGAACAACGTGGTTCAGTGTATATCTATACTAATTCTATATTAACTAGGGTCGCTTTTATTATACTTATTATAAGAATGACTTACGATCAGGTAAACTTCTCGCTGCCTTAGTAGCTTCTGTAATGATTTCAACAACTACTAAGTAAATATGTAATTTATATATGTTTTACTATGTCGATTATCAAAAATGCATTACGTTATAGCAGTGCATTTAACGTTTGTTATCATATATCAATATTTAATTAAATCAAATCAATTTTTTTATTATACATCTACATATACAGGGTGCCGGGTGGCAGATTTATGTTTTCAAATTTAAATAAAAAATAATATGTTTGACATATAATTTTATTAAAAGTATTAAAAGATAGTGTACAAATGCGGATTTCATTTTTTAAAGATAATGTCATCCAAATGTCTTTCATCCTGTTGCATGGAGCCTCGTATTCCGTGCCACACGCTGCAGTAAACTTGGTTCAATTGCGCTGATTTCTCGCCGAATATTTTCTTTTAAGTCCACTACAGTTCGCGGATTGTTGGCGTAAACTCTCTCTTTGAGGTAGCCCCACAAAAAAAAATCCATTGGAGTTAGGTCGAGTGACCTCGGTGGCCACGGGATGTCCCCAAAGCGACTAATCAGTTTTTGAGGGAGATTTTCTCGCAACAAATCCATCGAAGCTCTGGCCGTGTGTGCGGTCGCACCATCCTGTTGAAACCACGTGTGTGATGAGAATGATGAATGAGCTCGCAGGTTCGGCAAAAAGAAATTCGAAATCATGAGCCGATACTTCTCACCATTGACATTCGTCGCTTGGCCCCGTGCATTTTCAAAAAAAAAATGGTCCGATTATCCCATTCGTGGATAAAGCGCACCAAACAGTTACCCTTGGGCAATGTAATGGTTTTTGGTGCTTCAGTCGAGGATTGCGAGTTCTTAGAGCCCAGTAACGGCAATTTTGTGTGTTGTTCTTGTTTACGTGTCCGTTTAAATTAAAATGAGCCTCGTCGCTCCAAAAAATGGAATTCACAGTGCGAAAACGCTCCAACATGGTTTCACAAAAAAATTTGCGTGACGCAAAGTAATTTTTTTTCAATTCTTAAATTATTTGAATTTTCAAAGGATGAAACTTCATATCTTTTTTCAAAATTTCATGCACAATTGCTCTTTTAAGTCCCAGTGAAGCTGCCCTTTTCCGTATCGAAAGTCGTGCATTTTCACGTAAACTGCATTCAACCAGTTCAATGTTTTCGGGGGTCCTTGACGATCGACTAGGTCCTGGCCGTGGTGTGTTCATAGCCGAAGCAGTTGCGCGGAACCTCTCCACCCACGAACTAATTAAATTCACACTCGGCCCATCACCTTTCCGTCGAATATTGAAATGTGAACAAAACTGTCGGCGAGCAAATACGTAAGAATCGTTACTCTTGAAAAATGCTTCAATAGCGAACGCGCGATGCTCACCCGACCACTGCAACATCGTTACTAAGAAATCCGCACGATCGGTGATTCTAATGACACCACCTTCCCCCCGCACTGTGTATAACTTATTGAGATATTCGTTTTTAAAAATATAAATCTGCCACCAGACACCCTCTGCCACCACCCGCATTGGGCCAGCGTGGTGACTGTGGCCCAATCGCCCTCAAGAATAGTTTACTGCGGAGATCAGTTTACTGGTAGGAAAACTTTACAACCAGGAATAGTTTACTGCCTGGAAAAGTTTACTGCATGAAAAGATTTACTGCATGGAAAACTATACTACCTGTAAAAGTTTACTGCTTGGAAAAGTTTACTTCCAAGAAAACTTTACTGCGAGGAAAAGTTGGGTGTGAGGAAAAGTTTACTGCCAGGAAAATTTTACTGCTTGAAAAAGTTTACTGCTAGGAAAAGTTTACTACAAAGTTTACTGCCTGTAAAAGTTTACTGCCAGGAAAAGTTTACTGCTTGAAAAAGTTTTCTGCCAGGAAAAGCTTACTGCTAGGAAACTTTTACTGCCTGGAAAAATTTACTGCCAGGAAAAGTTTACTGCTTGGAAAAATTTACTGCACAGGAAAACTTTACTGCGAGGAAAACTTTACTGCTAGGAAAAGTTTACTGCCTGCAAAAGTTAACTGCAGGGAAAAGTTTACAGCGAGGAAAACTTTACTACTAGGAAATCTTAACTGGGAGGAAAAGTTTACTGCCAGGAAAGTTTACTGCCAGGAAAGTTTAAAGCGTGAAAAACTTTACTGCGAGGGAAACTTTACTGCCAGGAAAATTTTACTGCGAAGAAAAGTTTACTGACTGTAAAAGTTTACTGCTTGGAAAAGTTTACTGCCCGGAAAACTTTACTGCTAGGAAAAGTTTACTGCCTGCAAAAGTTTACTGCAGGGAAAAAGTTTACAGCGAGGAAAACTTTACTACTAGGAAATCTTAACTGGGAGGAAAAGTTTACTGCGAGATAAAATTTACTGCCTGGATAAATTTGGTACCAAGAAAAGTTTACTGCCAGGAAAATTTTACTGCGAGGAAAAGTTCACACTGCCTGTAAAAGTTTACTGCTTGGAAAAGTTTACTGCCCGGAAAAGTTTACTGCGAGGAAAAGCTTATTGCCAGGAAAAGTTTACTGCTTGAAAAAGTTTTTTGCCAGGAAAAGCTTACTGCCAGGAAAACTTTACTGCTAGGAAAATTTTACTGCCTGGAAAAATTTACTGCCAGGAAAAGTTTACTGCTTGGAAAAGTTTACTGCACAGGAAAACTTTACTGCGAGGAAAACTTTACTGCGAGGAAAAATTTACTGCGAACAAAAGTTTACTGCAGGGAAAAAGTGTACAGCGAGGAAAACTTTACTGCTAGGAAATCATAACTGCGATGAAAAGTTTACTGCCAGGCAAAGTTTACTGCGTGAAAAACTTTACTGCGAGAAACGTTTACTGCCAGAAAAATTTTACTTCTTGGAAAAGTTTACTGCCTGGAAAAGTTAACTGCTTGGAAAACTTTACTGCCTGGATAACTTTACTGCCAGGAAAACTTTACTGCGAGGAAAACTTTACTACTAGGAAATGTTAACTGGGAGGAAAAGTTTACTGCCAGGAAAGTTTTCTGCGTGAAAAACTTTACTGCGAGGAAAAGTTTACTGAAAGGAAAAGTTTACTGCTTGGAAAAGTTTACTGCCAGGAAAAGTTTACTGCCAAGAAAACTTTACTGCGAAGAAAAGTTTACTGCCCGGAAAAGTTTACTGCCTAGAAAAGTTTACTGCGTGGAAAAGTTTACTGCCTGTAAAAGTTTACTGCTTGGAAAAGTTTACTGCCCGGAAAAGTTTACTGCGAGGAAAAGCTTACTGCCAGGAAAAGTTTACTGCCTGGAAAGTTTTCTGCGTGAAAAACTTTACTGCGAGGAAAAGTTTACTGCAAGGAAAACTTTACTGAAAGGAAAAGTTTACTGCTTGGAAAAGTTTACTGCCAGGAAAAGTTTACTGCCAAGAAAACTTTACTGCGAAGAAAAGTTTACTGCTTGGAAAAGTTTACTGCCCGGAAAAGTTTACTGCGAGGAAAAGCTTACTGCCAGGAAAAGTTTACTGCCTGGAAAAGTTTACTGCTTGAAAAAGTTTTCTGCCAGGAAAAACTTACTGCTAGGAAAATTTTACTGCCTGGAAAATTTACTGCCAGGAAAAGTTTACTGCACAGGAAAACTTTACTGCGAGGAAAAGTTTACTGCGTGCAAAAGTTTACTGTAGGGAAAACTTTACTGCGAGGAAAAGTTTACTGCCCGGAAAAGTTTACTGCCTGGAAAAGTTTACTGCGTGGAAAAGTTTACTGCCAGGAAAACTTTTATGCAAGGAAAAGTTTACTGCCAGAAAACTTTACTGTTTGAAAAAGTTTATTGTGACGATAAATTTACTGTTACAAAAAGTTTACTGCCTGGAAAAGTTTACTGCTAGGAAACTTTTACTGCCTGGAAAAATTTACTGCCAGGAAAAGTTTACTGCTTGGAAAAGTTTACTGCACAGGAAAACTTTACTGCTAGGAAAACTTTACTGCTAGGAAAAGATTACTGCCTGCAAAATTTTACTTCTTGGAAAAGTTTACTGCCTGGAAAAGTTAACTGCTTGGAAAACTTTACTGCCTGGATAACTTTACTGCCAGGAAAACTTTACTGCGAGGAAAACTTTACTACTAGGAAATGTTAACTGGGAGGAAAAGTTTACTGCCAGGAAAGTTTTCTGCGTGAAAAACTTTACTGCGAGGAAAAGTTTACTGAAAGGAAAAGTTTACTGCTTGGAAAAGTTTACTGCCAGGAAAAGTTTACTGCCAAGAAAACTTTACTGCGAAGAAAAGTTTACTGCCCGGAAAAGTTTACTGCCTAGAAAAGTTTACTGCGTGGAAAAGTTTACTGCCTGTAAAAGTTTACTGCTTGGAAAAGTTTACTGCCCGGAAAAGTTTACTGCGAGGAAAAGCTTACTGCCAGGAAAAGTTTACTGCCTGGAAAGTTTTCTGCGTGAAAAACTTTACTGCGAGGAAAAGTTTACTGCAAGGAAAACTTTACTGAAAGGAAAAGTTTACTGCTTGGAAAAGTTTACTGCCAGGAAAAGTTTACTGCCAAGAAAACTTTACTGCGAAGAAAAGTTTACTGCTTGGAAAAGTTTACTGCCCGGAAAAGTTTACTGCGAGGAAAAGCTTACTGCCAGGAAAAGTTTACTGCCTGGAAAAGTTTACTGCTTGAAAAAGTTTTCTGCCAGGAAAAACTTACTGCTAGGAAAATTTTACTGCCTGGAAAATTTACTGCCAGGAAAAGTTTACTGCACAGGAAAACTTTACTGCGAGGAAAAGTTTACTGCGTGCAAAAGTTTACTGTAGGGAAAACTTTACTGCGAGGAAAAGTTTACTGCCCGGAAAAGTTTACTGCCTGGAAAAGTTTACTGCGTGGAAAAGTTTACTGCCAGGAAAACTTTTATGCAAGGAAAAGTTTACTGCCAGAAAACTTTACTGTTTGAAAAAGTTTATTGTGACGATAAATTTACTGTTACAAAAAGTTTACTGCCTGGAAAAGTTTACTGCTAGGAAACTTTTACTGCCTGGAAAAATTTACTGCCAGGAAAAGTTTACTGCTTGGAAAAGTTTACTGCACAGGAAAACTTTACTGCTAGGAAAACTTTACTGCTAGGAAAAGATTACTGCCTGCAAAATTTTACTTCTTGGAAAAGTTTACTGCCTGGAAAAGTTAACTGCTTGGAAAACTTTACTGCCTGGATAACTTTACTGCCAGGAAAACTTTACTGCGAGGAAAACTTTACTACTAGGAAATGTTAACTGGGAGGAAAAGTTTACTGCCAGGAAAGTTTTCTGCGTGAAAAACTTTACTGCGAGGAAAAGTTTACTGAAAGGAAAAGTTTACTGCTTGGAAAAGTTTACTGCCAGGAAAAGTTTACTGCCAAGAAAACTTTACTGCGAAGAAAAGTTTACTGCCCGGAAAAGTTTACTGCCTAGAAAAGTTTACTGCGTGGAAAAGTTTACTGCCTGTAAAAGTTTACTGCTTGGAAAAGTTTACTGCCCGGAAAAGTTTACTGCGAGGAAAAGCTTACTGCCAGGAAAAGTTTACTGCCTGGAAAGTTTTCTGCGTGAAAAACTTTACTGCGAGGAAAAGTTTACTGCAAGGAAAACTTTACTGAAAGGAAAAGTTTACTGCTTGGAAAAGTTTACTGCCAGGAAAAGTTTACTGCCAAGAAAACTTTACTGCGAAGAAAAGTTTACTGCTTGGAAAAGTTTACTGCCCGGAAAAGTTTACTGCGAGGAAAAGCTTACTGCCAGGAAAAGTTTACTGCCTGGAAAAGTTTACTGCTTGAAAAAGTTTTCTGCCAGGAAAAACTTACTGCTAGGAAAATTTTACTGCCTGGAAAATTTACTGCCAGGAAAAGTTTACTGCACAGGAAAACTTTACTGCGAGGAAAAGTTTACTGCGTGCAAAAGTTTACTGTAGGGAAAACTTTACTGCGAGGAAAAGTTTACTGCCCGGAAAAGTTTACTGCCTGGAAAAGTTTACTGCGTGGAAAAGTTTACTGCCAGGAAAACTTTTATGCAAGGAAAAGTTTACTGCCAGAAAACTTTACTGTTTGAAAAAGTTTATTGTGACGATAAATTTACTGTTACAAAAAGTTTACTGCCTGGAAAAGTTTACTGCTAGGAAACTTTTACTGCCTGGAAAAATTTACTGCCAGGAAAAGTTTACTGCTTGGAAAAGTTTACTGCACAGGAAAACTTTACTGCTAGGAAAACTTTACTGCTAGGAAAAGATTACTGCCTGCAAAAGTTTACTGCAGGGAAAAAGTGTACAGCGAGGAAAACTTTACTGCTAGGAAATCTTAACTGCGATGAAAAGTTTACTGCCAGGCAAAGTTTACTGCGTAAAAAACTTTACTGCGAGAAAAGTTTACTGCCAGAAAAATTTTACTTCTTGGAAAAGTTTACTGCTTGGAAAAGTTTACTGCTTTGAAAACTTTACTGCCTGGATAACTTTACTGCCAGGAGAACTTTACTGCGAGAAAAATTTTACTGCCTGGAAAAATTTTGTACCAGGAAATGTTTACTGCTAGGAAAACATTACTGCGAGGAACTTTACTGCAGGGAAAAAGTTTACAACGAGGAAAACTTTACTACTAGGAAATCTTAATTGGAAGGAAAAGTTTACTGCGAGATTAATTTTACTGCCTGGATAAATTTGGTGCCAAGAAAAGTTTACTGCACAGGAAAACTTTACAGCGAGGAAAAGTTTACTGCAAGGAAAACTTTACTGAAAGGATAAGTTTACTGCTTGGAAAAGTTTACTGCCAGGAAAAGTTTACTGCGAGGAAAAGCTTACTGCCAGGAAAAGTTTACTGCCTGGAAAAGTTTACTGCTTAAAAAGTTTTCTGCCAGGAAAAACTTACTGCTAGGAAAATTTTACTGCCTGGAAAATTTACTGCCAGGAAAAGTTTACTGCACAGGAAAACTTTACTGCGAGGAAAAGTTTACTGCGTGCAAAAGTTTACTGTAGGGAAAACTTTACTGCGAGGAAAAGTTTACTGCCCGGAAAAGTTTACTGCCTGGAAAAGTTTACTGCGTGGAAAAGTTTACTGCCAGGAAAACTTTTATGCAAGGAAAAGTTTACTGCCAGAAAACTTTACTGTTTGAAAAAGTTTATTGTGACGATAAATTTACTGTTACAAAAAGTTTACTGCCTGGAAAAGTTTACTGCTAGGAAACTTTTACTGCCTGGAAAAATTTACTGCCAGGAAAAGTTTACTGCTTGGAAAAGTTTACTGCACAGGAAAACTTTACTGCTAGGAAAACTTTACTGCTAGGAAAAGATTACTGCCTGCAAAAGTTTACTGCAGGGAAAAAGTGTACAGCGAGGAAAACTTTACTGCTAGGAAATCTTAACTGCGATGAAAAGTTTACTGCCAGGCAAAGTTTACTGCGTAAAAAACTTTACTGCGAGAAAAGTTTACTGCCAGAAAAATTTTACTTCTTGGAAAAGTTTACTGCTTGAAAAAGTTTTCTGCCAGTAAAAGCTTACTGCTAGGAAACTTTTACTGCCTGGAAAAATTTACTGCCAGGAAAAGTTTACTGCTTGGAAAAATTTACTGCACAGGAAAACTTTACTGCGAGGAAAACTTTACTGCTAGGAAAAGTTTACTGCCTGCAAAAGTTAACTGCAGGGAAAAGTTTACAGCGAGGAAAACTTTACTACTAGGAAATCTTAACTGGGAGGAAAAGTTTACTGCCAGGAAAGTTTACTGCCAGGAAAGTTTAAAGCGTGAAAAACTTTACTGCGAGGGAAACTTTACTGCCAGGAAAACTTTACTGCGAGATAAATTTTACTGCCTGGAAAAATTTGGTGCCAGGAAAAGTTTACTGCCAGGAAAATTTTACTGCGAAGAAAAGTTTACTGTCTGTAAAAGTTTACTGCTTGGAAAAGTTTACTGCCCGGAAAACTTTACTGCTAGGAAAAGTTTACTGCCTGCAAAAGTTTACTGCAGGGAAAAAGTTTACAGCGAGGAAAACTTTACTACTAGGAAATCTTAACTGGGAGGAAAAGTTTACTGCGAGATAAAATTTACTGCCTGGATAAATTTGGTACCAAGAAAAGTTTACTGCCAGGAAAATTTTACTGCGAGGAAAAGTTCACACTGCCTGTAAAAGTTTACTGCTTGGAAAAGTTTACTGCCCGGAAAAGTTTACTGCGAGGAAAAGCTTATTGCCAGGAAAAGTTTACTGCTTGAAAAAGTTTTTTGCCAGGAAAAGCTTACTGCCAGGAAAACTTTACTGCTAGGAAAATTTTACTGCCTGGAAAAGTTCACACTGCCTGTAAAAGTTTACTGCTTGGAAAAGTTTACTGCCCGGAAAAGTTTACTGCGAGGAAAAGCTTATTGCCAGGAAAAGTTTACTGCTTGAAAAAGTTTTTTGCCAGGAAAAGCTTACTGCCAGGAAAACTTTACTGCTAGGAAAATTTTACTGCCTGGAAAAATTTACTGCCAGGAAAAGTTTACTGCTTGGAAAAGTTTACTGCACAGGAAAACTTTACTGCGAGGAAAACTTTACTGCGAGGAAAAGTTTACTGCGAACAAAAGTTTACTGCAGGGAAAAAGTGTACAGCGAGGAAAACTTTACTGCTAGGAAATCATAACTGCGATGAAAAGTTTACTGCCAGGCAAAGTTTACTGCGTGAAAAACTTTACTGCGAGAAACGTTTACTGCCAGAAAAATTTTACTTCTTGGAAAAGTTTACTGCCTGGAAAAGTTAACTGCTTGGAAAACTTTACTGCCTGGATAACTTTACTGCCAGGAAAACTTTACTGCGAGGAAAACTTTACTACTAGGAAATGTTAACTGGGAGGAAAAGTTTACTGCCAGGAAAGTTTTCTGTGTGAAAAACTTTACTGCGAGGAAAAGTTTACTGAAAGGAAAAGTTTACTGCTTGGAAAAGTTTACTGCCAGGAAAAGTTTACTGCCAAGAAAACTTTACTGCGAAGAAAAGTTTACTGCCCGGAAAAGTTTACTGCCTAGAAAAGTTTACTGCGTGGAAAAGTTTACTGCCAGGAAAACTTTTATGCAAGGAAAAGTTTACTGCCAGAAAACTTTACTGTTTGAAAAAGTTTATTGTGACGATAAGTTTACTGTTACAAAAAGTTTACTGCCTGGAAAAGTTTACTGCTAGGAAACTTTTACTGCCTGGAAAAATTTACTGCCAGGAAAAGTTTACTGCTTGGAAAAGTTTACTGCACAGGAAAACTTTACTGCTAGGAAAACTTTACTGCTAGGAAAAGATTACTGCCTGCAAAAGTTTACTGCAGGGAAAAAGTGTACAGCGAGGAAAACTTTACTGCTAGGAAATCTTAACTGCGATGAAAAGTTTACTGCCAGGCAAAGTTTACTGCGTGAAAAACTTATTGCCAGAAAAGTTTACTGCCAGAAAAATTTTACTTCTTGGAAAAGTTTACTGCCTGGAAAAGTTTACTGCTTTGAAAACTTTACTGCCTGGATAACTTTACTGCCAGGAGAACTTTACTGCGAGACAAATTTTACTGCCTGGAAAAATTTTGTGCCAGGAAATGTTTACTGCTAGGAAAACATTACTGCGAGGAAAACTTTACTGCAGGGAAAAAGTTTACAGCGAGGAAAACTTTACTACTAGGAAATCTTAACTGGAAGGAAAAGTTTACTGCGAGATAAATTTTACTGCCTGGATAAATTTAGTGCCAAGAAAAGTTTACTGCCAGGATAATTTTACTGCGAGGAAAAGTTTACTGCCTGTAAAAGTTTACTGCTTGGAAAAGTTTACTGCCCGGAAAAGTTTACTGCGAGGAAAAGCTTACTGCCCGGAAAAGTTTACTGCTTGAAAAAGTTTTCTGCCAGGAAAAGCTTACTGCCAGGAAAACTTTACTGCTAGGAAAATTTTACTGCCTGGAAAAATTTACTGCCAGGAAAAGTTTACTGCACAGGAAAACTTTACTGCGAGGAAAAGTTTACTGCGAGGAAAAGTTTACTGCGAACAAAAGTTTACTGCAGGGAAAAAGTGTACAGCGAGGAAAACTTTACTGCTAGGAAATCATAACTGCGATGAAAAGTTTACTGCCAGGCAAAGTTTACTGCGTGAAAAACTTTACTGCGAGAAACGTTTACTGCCAGAAAAATTTTACTTCTTGGAAAAGTTTACTGCCTGGAAAAGTTAACTGCTTGGAAAACTTTACTGCCTGGATAACTTTACTGCCAGGAAAACTTTACTGCGAGGAAAACTTTACTACTAGGAAATGTTAACTGGGAGGAAAAGTTTACTGCCAGGAAAGTTTTCTGCGTGAAAAACTTTACTGCGAGGAAAAGTTTACTGAAAGGAAAAGTTTACTGCCAAGAAAACTTTACTGCGAAGAAAAGTTTACTGCCCGGAAAAGTTTACTGCCTAGAAAAGTTTACTGCGTGGAAAAGTTTACTGCCTGTAAAATTTTACTGCTTGGAAAAGTTTACTGCCCGGAAAAGTTTACTGCGAGGAAAAGCTTACTGCCAGGAAAAGTTTACTGCCTGGAAAGTTTTCTGCGTGAAAAACTTTACTGCGAGGAAAAGTTTACTGCAAGGAAAACTTTACTGAAAGGAAAAGTTTACTGCATAGGAAAACTTTACTGCCAGGAAAACTTTACTGCGAAGAAAACTTTACTGCGAAGAAAAGTTTACTGCTTGGAAAAGTTTACTGCCCGGAAAAGTTTACTGCGAGGAAAAGCTTACTGCCAGGAAAAGTTTACTGCCTGGAAAAGTTTACTGCTTGAAAAAGTTTTCTGCCAGGAAAAACTTACTGCTAGGAAAATTTTACTGCCTGGAAAATTTACTGCCAGGAAAAGTTTACTGCACAGGAAAACTTTACTGCGAGGAAAAGTTTACTGCGTGCAAAAGTTTACTGTAGGGAAAACTTTACTGCGAGGAAAAGTTTACTGCCCGGAAAAGTTTACTGCCTGGAAAAGTTTACTGCGTGGAAAAGTTTACTGCCAGGAAAACTTTTATGCAAGGAAAAGTTTACTGCCAGAAAACTTTACTGTTTGAAAAAGTTTATTGTGACGATAAATTTACTGTTACAAAAAGTTTACTGCCTGGAAAAGTTTACTGCTAGGAAACTTTTACTGCCTGGAAAAATTTACTGCCAGGAAAAGTTTACTGCTTGGAAAAGTTTACTGCACAGGAAAACTTTACTGCTAGGAAAACTTTACTGCTAGGAAAAGATTACTGCCTGCAAAAGTTTACTGCAGGGAAAAAGTGTACAGCGAGGAAAACTTTACTGCTAGGAAATCTTAACTGCGATGAAAAGTTTACTGCCAGGCAAAGTTTACTGCGTAAAAAACTTTACTGCGAGAAAAGTTTACTGCCAGAAAAATTTTACTTCTTGGAAAAGTTTACTGCCTGGAAAAGTTTACTGCTTTGAAAACTTTACTGCCTGGAGAACTTTACTGCGAGACAAATTTTACTGCCTGGAAAAATTTTGTGCCAGGAAAAGTTTACTGCTAGGAAAACATTACTGCGAGGAACTTTACTGCAGGGAAAAAGTTTACAACGAGGAAAACTTTACTACTAGGAAATCTTAATTGGAAGGAAAAGTTTACTGCGAGATTAATTTTACTGCCTGGATAAATTTGGTGCCAAGAAAAGTTTACTGCACAGGAAAACTTTACTGCGAGGAAAAGTTTACTGCAAGGAAAACTTTACTGAAAGGATAAGTTTACTGCTTGGAAAAGTTTACTGCCAGGAAAAGTTTACTGCGAGGAAAAGCTTACTGCCAGGAAAAGTTTACTGCCTGGAAAAGTTTACTGCTTGAAAAAGTTTTCTGCCAGGAAAAACTTACTGCTAGGAAAATTTTACTGCCTGGAAAATTTACTGCCAGGAAAAGTTTACTGCACAGGAAAACTTTACTGCGAGGAAAAGTTTACTGCGTGCAAAAGTTTACTGTAGGGAAAACTTTACTGCGAGGAAAAGTTTACTGCCCGGAAAAGTTTACTGCCTGGAAAAGTTTACTGCGTGGAAAAGTTTACTGCCAGGAAAACTTTTATGCAAGGAAAAGTTTACTGCCAGAAAACTTTACTGTTTGAAAAAGTTTATTGTGACGATAAATTTACTGTTACAAAAAGTTTACTGCCTGGAAAAGTTTACTGCTAGGAAACTTTTACTGCCTGGAAAAATTTACTGCCAGGAAAAGTTTACTGCTTGGAAAAGTTTACTGCACAGGAAAACTTTACTGCTAGGAAAACTTTACTGCTAGGAAAAGATTACTGCCTGCAAAAGTTTACTGCAGGGAAAAAGTGTACAGCGAGGAAAACTTTACTGCTAGGAAATCTTAACTGCGATGAAAAGTTTACTGCCAGGCAAAGTTTACTGCGTAAAAAACTTTACTGCGAGAAAAGTTTACTGCCAGAAAAATTTTACTTCTTGGAAAAGTTTACTGCTTGGAAAAGTTTTCTGCCAGTAAAAGCTTACTGCTAGGAAACTTTTACTGCCTGGAAAAATTTACTGCCAGGAAAAGTTTACTGCTTGGAAAAATTTACTGCACAGGAAAACTTTACTGCGAGGAAAACTTTACTGCTAGGAAAAGTTTACTGCCTGCAAAAGTTAACTGCAGGGAAAAGTTTACAGCGAGGAAAACTTTACTACTAGGAAATCTTAACTGGGAGGAAAAGTTTACTGCCAGGAAAGTTTACTGCCAGGAAAGTTTAAAGCGTGAAAAACTTTACTGCGAGGGAAACTTTACTGCCAGGAAAACTTTACTGCGAGATAAATTTTACTGCCTGGAAAAATTTGGTGCCAGGAAAAGTTTACTGCCAGGAAAATTTTACTGCGAAGAAAAGTTTACTGTCTGTAAAAGTTTACTGCTTGGAAAAGTTTACTGCCCGGAAAACTTTACTGCTAGGAAAAGTTTACTGCCTGCAAAAGTTTACTGCATGAAAAAGTTTACAGCGAGGAAAACTTTACTACTAGGAAATCTTAACTGGGAGGAAAAGTTTACTGCGAGATAAAATTTACTGCCTGGATAAATTTGGTACCAAGAAAAGTTTACTGCCAGGAAAATTTTACTGCGAGGAAAAGTTCACACTGCCTGTAAAAGTTTACTGCTTGGAAAAGTTTACTGCCCGGAAAAGTTTACTGCGAGGAAAAGCTTATTGCCAGGAAAAGTTTACTGCTTGAAAAAGTTTTTTGCCAGGAAAAGCTTACTGCCAGGAAAACTTTACTGCTAGGAAAATTTTACTGCCTGGAAAAGTTCACACTGCCTGTAAAAGTTTACTGCTTGGAAAAGTTTACTGCCCGGAAAAGTTTACTGCGAGGAAAAGCTTATTGCCAGGAAAAGTTTACTGCTTGAAAAAGTTTTTTGCCAGGAAAAGCTTACTGCCAGGAAAACTTTACTGCTAGGAAAATTTTACTGCCTGGAAAAATTTACTGCCAGGAAAAGTTTACTGCTTGGAAAAGTTTACTGCACAGGAAAACTTTACTGCGAGGAAAACTTTACTGCGAGGAAAAGTTTACTGCGAACAAAAGTTTACTGCAGGGAAAAAGTGTACAGCGAGGAAAACTTTACTGCTAGGAAATCATAACTGCGATGAAAAGTTTACTGCCAGGCAAAGTTTACTGCGTGAAAAACTTTACTGCGAGAAACGTTTACTGCCAGAAAAATTTTACTTCTTGGAAAAGTTTACTGCCTGGAAAAGTTAACTGCTTGGAAAACTTTACTGCCTGGATAACTTTACTGCCAGGAAAACTTTACTGCGAGGAAAACTTTACTACTAGGAAATGTTAACTGGGAGGAAAAGTTTACTGCCAGGAAAGTTTTCTGTGTGAAAAACTTTACTGCGAGGAAAAGTTTACTGAAAGGAAAAGTTTACTGCTTGGAAAAGTTTACTGCCAGGAAAAGTTTACTGCCAAGAAAACTTTACTGCGAAGAAAAGTTTACTGCCCGGAAAAGTTTACTGCCTAGAAAAGTTTACTGCGTGGAAAAGTTTACTGCCAGGAAAACTTTTATGCAAGGAAAAGTTTACTGCCAGAAAACTTTACTGTTTGAAAAAGTTTATTGTGACGATAAGTTTACTGTTACAAAAAGTTTACTGCCTGGAAAAGTTTACTGCTAGGAAACTTTTACTGCCTGGAAAAATTTACTGCCAGGAAAAGTTTATTGCTTGGAAAAGTTTACTGCACAGGAAAACTTTACTGCTAGGAAAACTTTACTGCTAGGAAAAGTTTACTGCCTGCAAAAGTTAACTGCAGGGAAAAAGTGTACAGCGAGGAAAACTTTACTGCTAGGAAATCTTAACTGCGATGAAAAGTTTACAGCCAGGCAAAGTTTACTGCGTGAAAAACTTTACTGCGAGAAAAGTTTACTGCCAGAAAAATTTTACTTCTTGGAAAAGTTTACTGCCTGGAAAAGTTTACTGCTTGGAAAACTTTACTGCCTGGATAACTTTACTGCCAGGAAAACTTTACTGCGAGACAAATTTTACTGCCTGGAAAAATTTTGTGCCAGGAAATGTTTACTGCTAGGAAAACTTTACTGCGAGGAAAACTTTACTGCAGGGAAAAAGTTTACAGCGAGGAAAACTTTACTACTAGGAAATCTTAATTGGAAGGAAAAGTTTACTGCGAGATAAATTTTACTGCCTGGATAAATTTGGTGCCAAGAAAAGTTTACTGCCAGGAAAATTTTACTGCGTGGAAAAGTTTACTGCCTGTAAAAGTTTACTGCTTGGAAAAGTTTACTGCCCGGAAAAGTTTACTGCGAGGAAAAGCTTACTGCCAGGAAAAGTTTACTGCCTGGAAAGTTTTCTGCGTAAAAAACTTTACTGCGAGGAAAAGTTTACTGCAAGGAAAACTTTACTGAAAGGAAAAGTTTACTGCTTGGAAAAGTTTACTGCCAGGAAAAGTTTACTGCCAAGAAAACTTTACTGCGAAGAAAAGTTTACTGCTTGGAAAAGTTTACTGCCCGGAAAAGTTTACTGCGAGGAAAAGCTTACTGCCAGGAAAAGTTTACTGCCTGGAAAAGTTTACTGCTTGAAAAAGTTTTCTGCCAGGAAAAACTTACTGCTAGGAAAATTTTACTGCCTGGAAAATTTACTGCCAGGAAAAGTTTACTGCACAGGAAAACTTTACTGCGAGGAAAAGTTTACTGCGTGCAAAAGTTTACTGTAGGGAAAACTTTACTGCGAGGAAAAGTTTACTGCCCGGAAAAGTTTACTGCCTGGAAAAGTTTACTGCGTGGAAAAGTTTACTGCCAGGAAAACTTTTATGCAAGGAAAAGTTTACTGCCAGAAAACTTTACTGTTTGAAAAAGTTTATTGTGACGATAAATTTACTGTTACAAAAAGTTTACTGCCTGGAAAAGTTTACTGCTAGGAAACTTTTACTGCCTGGAAAAATTTACTGCCAGGAAAAGTTTACTGCTTGGAAAAGTTTACTGCACAGGAAAACTTTACTGCTAGGAAAACTTTACTGCTAGGAAAAGATTACTGCCTGCAAAAGTTTACTGCAGGGAAAAAGTGTACAGCGAGGAAAACTTTACTGCTAGGAAATCTTAACTGCGATGAAAAGTTTACTGCCAGGCAAAGTTTACTGCGTAAAAATCTTTACTGCGAGAAAAGTTTACTGCCAGAAAAATTTTACTTCTTGGAAAAGTTTACTGCTTGAAAAAGTTTTCTGCCAGGAAAAGCTTACTGCTAGGAAACTTTTACTGCCTGGAAAAATTTACTGCCAGGAAAAGTTTATTGCTTGGAAAAATTTACTGCACAGGAAAACTTTACTGCGAGGAAAACTTTACTGCTAGGAAAAGTTTACTGCCTGCAAAAGTTAACTGCAGGGAAAAGTTTACAGCGAGGAAAACTTTACTACTAGGAAATCTTAACTGGGAGGAAAAGTTTACTGCCAGGAAAGTTTACTGCCAGGAAAGTTTAAAGCGTGAAAAACTTTACTGCGAGGGAAACTTTACTGCCAGGAAAACTTTACTGCAGGGAAAAAGTTTACAGCGAGGAAAACTTTATTACTAGGAAATCTTAATTGGAAGGAAAAGTTTACTGCGAGATAAATTTTACTGCCTGGATAAATTTGGTGCCAAGAAAAGTTTACTGCCAGGAAAATTTTACTGCGTGGAAAAGTTTACTGCCTGTAAAAGTTTACTGCTTGGAAAAGTTTACTGCCCGGAAAAGTTTACTGCGAGGAAAAGCTTACTGCCAGGAAAAGTTTACTGCCTGGAAAAGTTTTCTGCGTAGAAAAACTTTACTGCGAGGAAAAGTTTACTGCAAGGAAAACTTTACTGAAAGGAAAAGTTTACTGCTTGGAAAAGTTTACTGCCAGGAAAAGTTTACTGCCAGGAAAACTTTACTGCGAGGAAAAGTTTACTGCTTGGAAAAGTTTACTGCCCGGAAAAGTTTACTGCGAGGAAAAGTTTACTGCCAGGAAAAGTTTACTGCCAGGAAAAGTTTACTGCACAGGAAAACTTTACTGCGAGGAAAAGTTTACTGCGTGCAAAAGTTTACTGTAGGGAAAACTTTACTGCGAGGAAAAGTTTACTGCCCGGAAAAGTTTACTGCCTGGAAAAGTTTACTGCGTGGAAAAGTTTACTGCCAGGAAAACTTTTATGCAAGGAAAAGTTTACTGCCAGAAAACTTTACTGTTTGAAAAAGTTTATTGTGACGATAAATTTACTGTTACAAAAAGTTTACTGCCTGGAAAAGTTTACTGCTAGGAAACTTTTACTGCCTGGAAAAATTTACTGCCAGGAAAAGTTTACTGCTTGGAAAAGTTTACTGCACAGGAAAACTTTACTGCTAGGAAAACTTTACTGCTAGGAAAAGATTACTGCCTGCAAAAGTTTACTGCAGGGAAAAAGTGTACAGCGAGGAAAACTTTACTGCTAGGAAATCTTAACTGCGATGAAAAGTTTACTGCCAGGCAAAGTTTACTGCGTGAAAAACTTATTGCCAGAAAAGTTTACTGCCAGAAAAATTTTACTTCTTGGAAAAGTTTACTGCCTGGAAAAGTTTACTGCCAGGAAAAGCTTACTGCTAGGAAACTTTTACTGCCTGGAAAAATTTACTGCCAGGAAAAGTTTATTGCTTGGAAAAATTTACTGCACAGGAAAACTTTACTGCGAGGAAAACTTTACTGCTAGGAAAAGTTTACTGCCTGCAAAAGTTAACTGCAGGGAAAAGTTTACAGCGAGGAAAACTTTACTACTAGGAAATCTTAACTGGGAGGAAAAGTTTACTGCCAGGAAAGTTTACTGCCAGGAAAGTTTAAAGCGTGAAAAACTTTACTGCGAGGGAAACTTTACTGCCAGGAAAACTTTACTGCGAGATAAATTTTACTGCCTGGAAAAATTTGGTGCCAGGAAAAGTTTACTGCCAGGAAAATTTTACTGCGAAGAAAAGTTTACTGCCTGCAAAAGTTTACTGCAGGGAAAAAGTTTACAGCGAGGAAAACTTTACTACTAGGAAATCTTAACTGGGAGGAAAAGTTTACTGCGAGATAAATTTTACTGCCTGGATAAATTTGGTGCCAAGAAAAGTTTACTGCCAGGATAATTTTACTGCGAGGAAAAGTTTACTGCCTGTAAAAGTTTACTGCTTGGAAAAGTTTACTGCCCGGAAAAGTTTACTGCGAGGAAAAGCTTACTGCCTGGAAAAGTTTACTGCTTGAAAAAGTTTTCTGCCAGGAAAAGCTTACTGCCAGGAAAACTTTACTGCTAGGAAAATTTTACTGCCTGGAAAAATTTACTGCCAGGAAAAGTTTACTGCACAGGAAAACTTTACTGCGAGGAAAACTTTACTGCGAGGAAAAGTTTACTGCGAACAAAAGTTTACTGCAGGGAAAAAGTGTACAGCGAGGAAAACTTTACTGCTAGGAAATCATAACTGCGATGAAAAGTTTACTGCCAGGCAAAGTTTACTGCGTGAAAAACTTTACTGCGAGAAACGTTTACTGCCAGAAAAATTTTACTTCTTGGAAAAGTTTACTGCCTGGAAAAGTTAACTGCTTGGAAAACTTTACTGCCTGGATAACTTTACTGCCAGGAAAACTTTACTGCGAGGAAAACTTTACTACTAGGAAATGTTAACTGGGAGGAAAAGTTTACTGCCAGGAAAAGTTTACTGCCAGGAAAACTTTACTGCGAGGAAAAGTTTACTGCCAGGAAAAGTTTACTGCCTAGGAAAAGTTTACTGCGAGGAAAAGTTTACTGCCAGGAAAACTTTTACTGCAAGGAAAAGTTTACTGCCAGAAAACTTTACTGCTAGAAAAAGTTTACTGCGAGGAAAAGTTTACTGCTTGGAAAAGTTTACTGCTTGGAAAAGTTTACTGCCCGGAAAAGTTTACTGCGAGGAAAAGCTTACTGCCAGGAAAAGTTTACTGCCTGGAAAAGTTTACTGCTTGAAAAAGTTTTCTGCCAGGAAAAGCTTACTGCCAGGAAAACTTTACTGCTAGGAAAATTTTACTGCCTGGAAAAATTTACTGCCAGGAAAAGTTTACTGCACAGGAAAACTTTACTGCGAGGAAAAGTTTACTGCGTGCAAAAGTTTACTGCAGGGAAAAAGTGTACAGCGAGGAAAACTTTACTGCTAGGAAATCTTAACTGCGATGAAAAGTTTACTGCCAGGCAAAGTTTACTGCGTGAAAAACTTATTGCGAGAAAAGTTTACTGCCAGAAAAATTTTACTTCTTGGAAAAGTTTACTGCCTGGAAAAGTTTACTGCTTTGAAAACTTTACTGCCTGGATAACTTTACTGCCAGGAAAACTTTACTGCGAGGAAAACTTTACTACTAGGAAATGTTAACTGGGAGGAAAAGTTTACTGCCAGGAAAAGTTTACTGCCAAGAAAACTTTACTGCGAAGAAAAGTTTACTGCCCGGAAAAGTTTACTGCCTAGAAAAGTTTACTGCGTGGAAAAGTTTACTGCCAGGAAAACTTTTATGCAAGGAAAAGTTTACTGCCAGAAAACTTTACTGTTTGAAAAAGTTTATTGTGACGATAAGTTTACTGTTACAAAAAGTTTACTGCCTGGAAAAGTTTACTGCTAGGAAACTTTTACTGCCTGGAAAAATTTACTGCCAGGAAAAGTTTATTGCTTGGAAAAGTTTACTGCACAGGAAAACTTTACTGCTAGGAAAACTTTACTGCTAGGAAAAGTTTACTGCCTGCAAAAGTTAACTGCAGGGAAAAAGTGTACAGCGAGGAAAACTTTACTGCTAGGAAATCTTAACTGCGATGAAAAGTTTACAGCCAGGCAAAGTTTACTGCGTGAAAAACTTTACTGCGAGAAAAGTTTACTGCCAGAAAAATTTTACTTCTTGGAAAAGTTTACTGCTTGGAAAAGTTTACTGCTTGGAAAACTTTACTGCCTGGATAACTTTACTGCCAGGAAAACTTTACTGCGAGACAAATTTTACTGCCTGGAAAAATTTTGTGCCAGGAAATGTTTACTGCTAGGAAAACTTTACTGCGAGGAAAACTTTACTGCAGGGAAAAAGTTTACAGCGAGGAAAACATTACTACTAGGAAATCTTAATTGGAAGGAAAAGTTTACTGCGAGATAAATTTTATTGCCTGGATAAATTTGGTGCCAAGTTTACTGGCAGGAAAATTTTACTGCGTGGAAAAGTTTACTGCCTGTAAAAGTTTACTGCTTGGAAAAGTTTACTGCCCGGAAAAGTTTACTGCGAGGAAAAGCTTACTGCAAGGAAAACTTTACTGAAAGGAAAAGTTTACTGCTTGGAAAAGTTTACTGCCAGGAAAAGTTTACTGCCAAGAAAACTTTACTGCGAAGAAAAGTTTACTGCTTGGAAAAGTTTACTGCCCGGAAAAGTTTACTGCGAGGAAAAGCTTACTGCCAGGAAAAGTTTACTGCCTGGAAAAGTTTACTGCTTGAAAAAGTTTTCTGCCAGGAAAAACTTACTGCTAGGAAAATTTTACTGCCTGGAAAATTTACTGCCAGGAAAAGTTTACTGCACAGGAAAACTTTACTGCGAGGAAAAGTTTACTGCGTGCAAAAGTTTACTGTAGGGAAAACTTTACTGCGAGGAAAAGTTTACTGCCCGGAAAAGTTTACTGCCTGGAAAAGTTTACTGCGTGGAAAAGTTTACTGCCAAGAAAACTTTACTGCGAAGAAAAGTTTACTGCCGGAAAAGTTTACTGCCTAGAAAAGTTTACTGCGTGGAAAAGTTTACTGCCAGGAAAACTTTTATGCAAG
Organism: Troides oblongomaculatus; assembly: GCA_029032895.1. Taxonomy (NCBI): domain Eukaryota; kingdom Metazoa; phylum Arthropoda; class Insecta; order Lepidoptera; family Papilionidae; genus Troides; species Troides oblongomaculatus. The sequence continues at coordinate 888,074 of JARDWC010000435.1, forward strand.
GAAAAGTTTACTGCCAGAAAACTTTACTGTTTGAAAAAGTTTATTGTGACGATAAATTTACTGTTACAAAAAGTTTACTGCCTGGAAAAGTTTACTGCTAAGAAACTTTTACTGCCTGGAAAAATTTACTGCCAGGAAA